>APFE030823220.1:364181-428753 GCA_000404065.3 Pinus taeda | reverse complement strand
CTATTTTGGTGTCATACCAAGGTCTCCTTTGGATTTTGTCTTTGGTAAAGATACCATGGTTGATGGACACATTGATGTGGACAAGGCAACTAGGTTCATTGAAGAGATCTAGGAGATCCACCAGGTAGTACGGGAACAACTTGAAAAGAGCCAAGCCAAATACAAGGCTAGGCATGAAAATCATCGGATGGAGCATAGTTTTCAAGTTGGAGACCAGGTCTGGCTGTATATCAGCAAGGACAAGATGCAAGGTGAAGGTAAAAAGCTAAAGCCTATCAGGTATGGACATTTTAGGATACTTGAGAAGATTGGTGAAAATGCTTTTCGCCTTGATCTACCAGCTTACATGCACATCTACTCAGTCGTAAATGCAGATTGTTTGAGATTGTTTGAACTTTCAATGATTGAGGATCCTGAAGAGAAAAGTCAACTGCCTTCTATTGATGACCTGCTACCTGAATATCTTAATGAATTGCAGGAAGACACAGTCTTGGACAGGAAGGTGAGGACGACGCGCAGAGGAGATGTTGAGTACCTCAGAATTGGACTCAAAGGTTCAAAGCTGAACAGTGCAAAGTGGATTGAAATTGGACAAGTGAGAAAGCAGTATCCTCACTTAGTTGATGCTTGAAAAAAAACCAACTTTTGGTGGCCCAAAAGCTTTTTTAGTGGGAAGGCCATGATCCAAATTAGATCCATAAAATATTGTCAAAGAACCATGACTGTATCTGGTCGGGACAAATCTCTAAGAATTCAGAACCATGATCAAAAACACCCTGAACTAGTGGCAATGGTAGCCAGCGTAGAACGACGAGGATCTCGGTCAAAGCACGCTAACCGAGGCCCATGGAGACTGTGCAGGAGGTAGAATTAGCCCCTAGGAGCCCCGACTCAGGAAAATAAGGAGGTTTTTGATACGCGATTAGCGTAATCGCGCATCGCTGGGAAAACAGGGCCGAAATGGGGGAAGCCCAAGCACTCAAATGCATGGCGAACTGGAGAACAGCAGGCGAAAAGGAAAAGCGCTAAATGTACAGAGGCAGGACCCGCACTTTGGAAACCGGTGGTATTGATCAGGGCACCCTCAAATGGTAAACGGTTTTGGATGGAAGTGGAGCGATCCCACTCAACGATCGACGTGTGGCAAGCGGAGGTGAGAGAAAACCACCATTGATCGCGCGCTATCGATCGAGTAGCTCAACTATGCAGGACGTGTGTATGGCGTCGGATCTGGAGGCCCCAGATTGGACGGCTGAGATTGAGCTCGATGGAGGAAGCAGAATCGATGAAGGAATACGCTGTGATTTGTAAAGATTTGGAATCTGTTTGTGCACCACTGTGGAGGAAAGACTTCATCCACAACGTAAAAAGAAACAAACCAACAAAGCAGGCTAGCACTATTTAGAGGAGGACAAGTGGCCACTCCCTGAGTGTTCATGCTGATGCTGAACAGGGAACTCCAAGCGTAGCTACAAATGGTGAATCAACAGAGGCAGAAGAGGAACTGAACATGCATGAGTTCGAATGGCTAAAAACCACGATCAGAGATGGAATACAGAGAAAAATCGAAGAACAATCTGAGAGACGAAGAGAAAAGACAGAGAGACCAGAATCCCGAGAGGAGGACGGAATACATAGAGAAAGAAGATAGTAAAGCAAAAGCAGAAAGAGGACAGAGCGCCAAGCTGACCAGAGGCAGCATCGAGCATCAGAGAGCTTGAGAGATCCAAGCCATCCCATAGAGGAATCTGTCTGGGCTGAGCACCATACTAGGCTCATGCCACTATAGACCAGAACGTCACAATGCTGGTAGGAAGAAGAAGAGTCTATGTACTCCAGTGGCTTGGGGAATTCAAGAACCACCCTGCCAAGCAAACTAGCTTTAGGAGAACTCACATTGAGTCCCGATATTGTAATTCTCTACTTAAAGGCACAATAAAACAAGGCCACCACTGAAAGCTAGACCGGAGATGTAGCCATGGAGAATAGGGTGAACTCCTTATTAAAATTCTTGTGTCTTTGTGTTTGCTTATTGTATTTCTCTGTTGTCTTTCCATTTAAATGTCTGTGTATTGGAAATCTGATTGATCCGTTGCTTAAATAACATAGGACACACACCAGCACATGAGTCTGTAATACCTTTGTTTAATAAATCTTTAATTGATGTCCCTCATAGGGTGAATATTAGATCAACAGGGCAACACGTTTTCACACATGTATTGTATTTGTTTGTAAGACTAGTCTTTGGACGCTTGTAATGCATGTTTCTTTAACCTGTATTAAGACAGTTAAACTATTTCTGTTGTTTTATTACATATGTTGTTGGAAATGTGTTGTATCAGTTGTTAACACTGTCTCACCCATGTGGACTATTCCGTCGGACACTCGATAGATTCATTCTCATAAACTTGTTATAATGACAGTCGCACTCGTGTGTGCTATATTTTTTCCATGACTACCCCACTCATGGGGGGGTCACAGGGGGGGTGGAAGTTGCCCCTGTATGTTGCATTGGGCACTACCGGGGGGTATGCAAGGGGGTGGTAGCCCCCCTGCACAGGGTTCGGGGCAGTGCCCCTATTTTTTTTGGACCCTATATTAGGTGGGCAGACCTACCTATGGTTTTGTGTATGGATTTCGCACATGGTTTTGGGCATGAAGGTTTTTTGTCCATGGTATTTTGTAGACCTGGCCAAGGGAACTACCATTATGTTCTAATCCAGGGTTAATGGATTAGGGTTTGTGGATTCTTCGTCATGTATATATGTGTATTGTAACATTGAAAGGAACAAAATGAAAAATCAATATGGTGGTTCCGGTTTTAGGATCCAGGGAAAAATCTCTGTGTATCTATTTTATGTTTTAGCTCTCGCCATTATTATTTTTTTATTTTTAGAATTCGTATGCAGGTAATTTCTGTATAAGATTAAAACCTACATTTGGTATCATAGTTGTTTTGGCTTCAAGGGGATGCCTTTTGATCCGGATTTAAACAGGAACGAAACAAAATACAGAGATAACCATATACACAAATAGGCAGCGGAAATAATACTTCATTTCATTAATGGAAAATACTGAAATATGCTTACAACCAGAAATGGAAATAAACCAGCTAGGGCGATGGCAGCTTATCTCTGAGAAGAGATGTGTAGCTACATGCCTCTGAACTGTGTTACAATGAGGCTTGAAGGCCTATTTATTATTGAGAAACAATGGAAAAACCCTTCATTTTCCAAAACCTAACCCTGGAAGATGAAACGCCAAATTGTGGGCCCCGTTTTTGGGTAAGTTGGTACATCAACTTCCCGGGGTCGCGAATTGGTCGTCTTATATCCGTTTGACGCGCATGATAGCCTGTTGGAAAGATCTCTCCGAGGACTACGACGGAAAATATGATTTTTAGTCACGAAAAATCGCTGGCGATAGATTTCCCAAAAAACGTCGTTTAGGGCCTCAAAACGGCTCCGGAAGTTTAGGACCCGAAAAACTGCTAAAAATAGTAAATTGTGCTATAATTAAGGAAACTGAAAAAAACTGCATGAAGCACTATAGGGGATCCAAGTCGAATTAGCGGGTGGCCACCAATATCCACTTGGATCAGCATGCGATGATTTAATACTGCCGTAAGGTGTTCCCTCTGAAATGAACTCCCCTCTCTGCCCACATGTCATCCTAGTATGCCATGGGATCCTATGTTAGACGATTGCAAAAGTTTCAACCGTTCGATCAGGATGGTTAAAAATGACAAACCTGTCGAAGATGGAGGGGCGGATTGCCTCGAGTGGTTAGATAAGCAGGCGCCTTCGTTGGTTCTCTTCGTTTCTTTCAGAAGCGGAACCGGTCTCCCAAGGGCTCAGGCGATCGAAATCACCTTGGGATTGGAAGCAAGTGGCCATCGCTTCTTGTGGGTGTTTTTTAGTCTTTCAAGTAGCTTTGTTTCTATCAAGGAAATAGAGATTCTCAACTCTTACCTGAGGGATTTGAGAGCCGAACCCAGGACCGAGGACTTGTTGTTGCTTCATGGGCACCTCAGATTCCTGTTCTCTCTCACCCATCCACCGGCGGTTTCCTTTTTCATTGCGGTTGGAATTTTACACTGGAGAGCATCTCACATGGAGTGCCCATGATCTATTGGCCTCTTTTTGCAGAATAGAGGATGAACGGGCTTCTACTGGTTGATGAGTTTGAAGTGGGGATCCCAGCAAAGATGGAAAGTGACAATTTCGTAAAGAGAGGAGAAGTGGAGAGAGTTGTTAGGGAGTTGATGGAAGGAGAAGGTAGGATGAGGGTAAGGGCGAGAGTGAAAGAATTGAAGGAGGCCACCATGAGTGCGTTGAAAGAAGGGGGTTCTTTGTACAAAACCATGGCCACTGCAGTGTCTGAGTGGGCAATGAACGTAGCAAACTCAGGAGCCACAACAACCAAAACATGACTTCCATTCAGGACGAACAACCTCTAGATAGGAATTTTGTATGTCGATGGTTATTATCAATTCAAATTTTACATCCCTTGCCTTTCATATTACGGTCGTTTTAAAAAATGGAAATGGAAGGAAAAAAAGATCAGAGTTGTGTAAAATATTTCATGCCACCACATAAAGGCCACCAATGGAACGAGCTTGTGAACCCATGGCAAATTAGTGGTGCTATGCTGTTTTTTCTATGTTTTCATATTTCATAATATGACTAGCTTTCCATTTTTATATGATAGTTTGTGACGAATATATATTTTGGCTTATCAATGTACTCATCATTCCCCGTTTGTTTTAAAACAAGCATTTTTCAATATCTTTGCTGTTGCAATTTTTCAATACTTTTTCAATATCTTTGCTGTTGCAATTTTTGGGATTGTGGATGATTTAAACCCATGCCCATAATTTTCAAATGGATTGAAAAATTGGCCTAAAGGTGATATCTCTAGTTTGTGTCACCATTATCCTTACCTAACTGCTCAGATTTTGCATTACCAATATTGTGATTGGGAGGGAGATCACACATACTCAAGGATCTATCACATATGGCAATTGTATCACCTTCGTCCTCTAGATTGGGGGGTGTTCCAATTGTCAACAGAACTTTGATACATTAGAATTTTGGATACCCTTTCTTCATTTGCTATGTCAAGCTTTATGAACTTGTTTGAATGCAAACCCCAAAGAATATGTGCACCCATAATTTATCGACTGGTCAACACCATGCCTCGAATATACTTACTGCTGAATAGCGATTTGTCCCATGCATGCGATTGATGCTTGTGTTACTATGCCTTTTCCCTCAAGGCCATCCCTCACCATATTGAAGACAATAATGTGCCAGATCAAGGATGAAGCTATTAGGGTTGTCTTGCTAGTGAATGTGAACATAATCAAGAATCTGATTGTGAATCTCATATCTTTTATTTTGATGGACAATTAATCTTTCATCATGTAATCTCTATGAGTTCATTGTATTCAACTTAAAGAAAGGCCCCTTTTTGTTTCCTGATGAGCACCCATTTTATGATGCAGGCAGAGAACATGGACATGTTGCATATATGGAAAGGGGCTTCAAAATTCTTGATTTCCTTGCTCCTTTTAGAGCCCTTGCACTCCTTCCTCATTTTAAAGCCCTTGATAACTACTGGAAAATAATAGGGCATTTAGTTCCTTTGGGCGAATACCATATGCTGTCTATTTACTTATTTTTTTATTTTTTTGTTATCAGTTGTGGATATTAAATAGTTTAGAGCTGCCAATAGTTCTCAGGGGACCTAGGCTACAATCTATCACATGAAGTCTGTTAAGAAATACCCCTTATAATGATGCTTGTCATAAAAAAATGGTGGCCCATCAAAACATAGTATCCTCGAAATTATCCTCTTCTGGATTTGTGGTACTTTCTTCAATGGAACCAGCAACAAAACTATGTTTAAATTTAGGGTTGTCCTGAAAATGCTCTTCACTATCTTCAAGGAGTGGAACATGATCTTTTTCTATAACTACATCTTTGTCATAATCAGTCCTCCTTTTGTAGGGTTGCCAATAAGTCCTGGCACCATTATGAATGTGTTGATTAGTCACCATGGCAACTCCATTGTTAAAAGGTTATGAATAGTGATTTGTCCCATGCCTGCAATTGATGCTTGTGTTACTATGACTTCACCCTCAAGGCCACCTCAACGTCCCGTGCTTACGCCAATCAGTAAACTTACCTCTTGCCGAGTGTGAGGACACGTTCCAGCCGTGGGATCAGAGTATGAAACCTATGTCTATCCCAATGCTCCCTATCTCTTGTGCCATGCTTCACCTCCACAAATTCCTTGTCCTCAGACCCTGCGGATGGTTATCTTTTCTCGATCTGGAGCTGGGCAATATACCGCCCTAATTGTTGGCAGCCACCTCATGATTCCTCCACCAGATGCGATCTCCATGGAAAATTTATGTGGCATTTGCAATACTAGTCCCAAGATGATATGAGACCTGCAATAACACAATAATTTGTTCCCGAAAACAATCCCCATGAAACCCCTTTCCTAGAGAAGATTAAAATTGCACCAGCAATGGGTTGCGGGTTGCTGGCAAGGGTGAGACTGTCTTGGGTTGCAGGTTGCTGGCTAGGGTGAGACTGGCTCTCCCCGAATCTAGTGAGACGATCTTGCCTCAAATTCTCAGAGACAAAAATTCTTTCCGTTCCCTTCTTGATTTCCTTCCTCCTTTTAAAGCCCTTACACTCCTTCCTCATTTTAAAGCCCTTGAAAACTACTGGAAAATACCAGGGCGTTTAGTTCCTTTGGGAAAATACCATATGTTGTCTATTTATTTATTTATTGTTTTTTTTGTTATCAGTTGGGGATATTAAATAATTTAGAGCTGCCAACAGTTCTCAGGGGACTTAGGCTACAATCTATCACATGAAGTCAGTTAAGAAATACCCCTTATAATGATGTTTGTCATAAAAAAATGTTGGCCCATCAAAACATAGTATCCTCAAAAGTATCCTCTTCTCAATTTTTGGTATTTTCTTCAATGGAACTAGCAACAAAACTATCTTCAAATTTAGGGTTGTCCTAAAAATGCTCTTCATTGTTGGCATCACTATCTTCAAGGAGTGGAACATGATCTTGTTCTATAACTACATCTTTGTCATAATCAGTCCTCTTGTAGGGCTGCCAATAAGTCCTGGCACCATTGTGAATGTGTTGATTAGTCACCATGGAAACTCCATTGTTAAATGGTACAAATTGTATTTATTATAAAATTTAAATTTTCATGGTGGAAATTGTATGGGTGAAATATAGCCCCTCAGGATTTGCATGAATTGTTTTTTTTGTTGGACATTGATAATATCCCTCAATACCAAATAATCCTCTTCCAAAAAATGATAAGAAGCCTCTAAATTTCAATGGTGATTCTTTTGCGATGTTCTACATGTCTTAGCATTTATGAGTTCTATTTCAAAATTTAAGGAAAGACATGAAGATGCCATCATAAAATTATTTCTTGGCATTTATGAGGTCTATTTCAAAATTTAAGGAAAGACATGAAGATGGCATCATAAAATTATTTCTTCTTTGTTTGGAGTACAAGCAGAAAGACGAGTTCAAGCACTTATGCATCTTGAAGAGCATATCTTCTATGATAGATGTCATTGAATGTTTTCGCAAATGTTGGGGCTCGGAAATGCATATTTTAGAGACACCCACCAACACTTATTGGCAGGCTTAGAAAAGGAAGGTATTCTTGCTCACCTTGAAGGAGACTATTGGAAAACCTCCTTGTGATAAATCTACTACTTTAAAGGATAACATAGGCCCTAAATTGGGACTGAGCAATGTTGTTTTCTCTAGGGATAAATATTCTACAAGAAACTATCCCTCACCATCTTGAAGACAGTAATGTGCCAGATCCAGGAGGAAGCTATTAGGGTTGTCTTGCTAGTGAATGTGAACATAATGAAGAATTTGATTGTGAATTTCATATCTTTTATTTTGGCGGACAATTAATCTTTCATCATGCAGTCTCTATGAGTTCATTGTATTCAACTTAAAGAAAGGCCCCTTTGTGTTTCCTGATGAGCACCCGTTTTATGATGCAGGCAGAGAACATGGACATGTTGCAAATTTGGAAAGGGGCTTCAAAATTGAACAAAATAATGAAGGCTATTGGGGATGTAGTTTAATGACATCCCTAACTCACATTGAACAAGTCATCCCTGATAATGTCATAAGAATTATTTTATTTTTTAGAATGATAATATTATTATTTGAATTGGTAAATAAATTATATTTTTTAATTTTATCGCTAACCAGTTCATTCATAACAACTTTTCTTCAACCTAATATTATTATTTAAATAATATTAATATTATATAAAATAATTGTCATTTTAATCGATAAATATATTAATTAATTTTTAGATTATTATATCTTTCACCTAACTCACATTGAATAGGTCATCCCTAATAATATTATTTTATTTACATTTTCAATATGAAATAATTAATTATTACATATCCGCTATTTTCTAACTAAATAATTGTTATTTTAATAAACTTCTTATCACTTAATAATTCTTCACCAACGACTACTTTTTGAACGGCTTACCCTGAACATTAATGCATCCCTGCTATTAATTCTCTAAGATTCATTGGTTTCTCACCTTGTCCTGAGGCTGAACAACATTAGTTGGTTCGAAACTTCGACCCAATCCTTACATGTGATTAATCCGAAAGACTATTCTCTACATCATGGATCGCAAAAGTCTTAGTTCCTCATTTTTATTTATAATATTTATTTATATATAAGAAAATATTATTTAGCAAAATGGTCCATTACTTTTAATAAATTTAAAAAATCCCACCAATTTTCCAGGGATTTGAGATTATTCCAATTATAATAAATTCCTCCATAATAATTCCGTCATTATTATTTATAACATTCATTTATAATTTCTCATTATTATTTTTTATGCCGTAAGGCATTCCCTCTTAAATGAACTCCCCTCTCTGCCCACCTGTCATCCTCGTACGCCATAGGATCCTATGTTAGACGATTGCAAAAGTTTCAATTGTTCGATCAAGATGGTTACAAAATGGTTACAAATTTGTTTGGGAAATGGTTTGCGCATTGGTCAGCATAACTGATTTCAGCGTGGTATCTCATTACTTTTTGCATTGCAGTGTCCGCGCAGTGCAGGAGGAGAGCAGTGGATGCAGAGCGTAGGAGGCATAACCACTTACAACGTGATATCTCGTTACTTTTGGCATTGCAGTGTCTGTGGAGTGCAGGAGGAGAGCAGTGGCCACAGAGCGCAAGAGGAAGACTGGAGTTGTGATGCCCGACAAGTACAATGACTGAACTTTCTGGGTGTACATTTCGGAAATTGGTGTTTCTATTTCTTCCAATGCGTTTCAAGCCAGAGCTCTGGTTAATTGTAGAGGAAGAATTTTTAACGTGTAGTAAAAAGCTAGAGTTTGAATGAGATTTACATTTTATTTCTATAAATTCTATGCAGTATCATCCCATTGATTTAGTATGTATTATGAGTTGTTTACCATTTTCATTTGAAGCCGAGATCAAATGAATAAAAAACATTAAGAAACATCTAACATGGTCTGAGAGAATGTGAATATACTATGATGCCTTAAGGACATATGTATCTCTTGTACCGAAGCAGAGAAGCCAAAGCTTTGGGTATCTTATACCTGTGGAATGACAAAGCTGGTAATGGTAATGCAATAGGCAATATCAGATTTGAAGAGACCAAAAGAATATGTGGGCAAACATGAGGATGGGGAATGCATACTGAAGACCAATAATATATTTATGCATCCTTGATTGATTCCTATATCGTCGAAACAGATCAAGGAACATAAAATCCTTCACTGCTTCCTCAATCCACCAGTCTTGCTCTCATCAACAAGCCGATCATTCACAGTCACTTCGCTGCTGGCTTCTCCAGATCTTCAGTATTCGTTTTATGCTCAGTTACTATTTCCATTACACTGTAACAAGCTCTTCTAATGATAATAACCTGTGGGTGGAAACTCTGCTCGACATTAGATATAACTATTTTACGAGTCACAACACTAGATTTAATTATTTCAGTTCCACTGCACTTTTATATGAAATTGGAAAAACAAACTGTTTACTAAACTATTCAAATTCCTCATCAAAGTACTATTTTAGTTACAATATAAGTTTCCAGATATAACTCGAAAAACAATTTTTTCACCAAACCATTCAAATGCCTCACAAAATACTTGATATTCAAAATAACATGGAGAAAATAAAATTATATATAAAATTTTATGTAAACAAGATATTATTAGAATTAGGCATATCTCAGGCATAAATAAAGGGCAAAGATGAAACAGAAGCAGACGTAATCATTATTAGTCCCTGCATTTTAGAACTGGATTATTTTATTGCAAGCTGATTGTTTCCATTACAAGTTTGATGAACTCTTGTCAGAAGTTTCAACTGTCATTAATTGGGACATACAAACACTAGCAGACTCAAGCCAATGAGTTCAAAGACAAATAGGGTTTTTTTAGTTACATTGCATTCTTTTTAATCGAAATGCTTGTTTTCATAAATTTTTGGGATGCATGCATTACTTTCTATAATTTTTTAGGTGCAATAAGGGGAAATTAATTGTTTCTCTATATTTTCATTAAAATAATTAATGATAGTTTTTAATAATGTATTAATGGTGATATAAAGTAAACTCCATACTGGATTGTAATATATTTATGTGATAGAGTTACAGTGGATTTCGCTCAGATTCTCTTGGAATTTTCATTTCCTATATTGTATTAATGGAAATACTAAAAAATTAATCACATAGGTTTCTTGCAAGCCAGAATAGGTCTTGCTTAAACAAATACAAACTTCGTTCCTGGTGAAACTTCAACAAGATTCAAACCCTGGTAGGAGAACCCAGTACACCAAAACATTGAAATTACACCTTAGGCAAGAAGGAGATGCCATCGAACTTAGGACAGGAGTGGAGCCTTACAAGCTTACCAAGATAAAACCCTAGAAGCACAAGCCCCGTAAGGATGAGGTAGAAATCTTCGAGAGGCTTTTCCCTCAATGCGGTCAAGAGCCCTTGCCAAACCTGCGTAGCATAATTCCAAATATTAGCAGAGAAAAGAAAACTGAAATCAATTCCTGAGATGACATTAACAACAACGTTATTTAGAAAATGGGGTAACCTCACCTGGGTAATTTCCCAAGAACTCCCTAACTTGAGTGCAGAACCCTTAAGCAACTCACAGAATGATCCAATCGCAACAGGTGATAGAGGTTCCTTGCAAGCTGGAACAGAACAAATACAAACTTCGTTCCTAGTGAAACTTCAACAAGAGTCAAACCCTGGTAGGAGAACCTCGTACACCAAAGCGTTGGAATTACACCTCAGGCAAGAAGGAGATGCCATCGAACTTAGGACAAGAGGGGAACCTTACAAGCTTACCCGAATAAAACCCCAGAAGTGCAAGCCCTATAAGGATGAGGTAGAAATCTTCAGGAGGCTTTTCCCTCAATGTGGTCAAGAGCCCTTACCAAACCTACGCAACATAATTCCAAATATTAGCACACAAAAGAAAAATGAAATCAATTCCTGAGCTGACATTAACAACAACGTTATTTAGAAAATGGGGTAACCTCACTTGGGTAATTTCCCAAGAACTCCCTAACTTGAGCACAAAACCCTCAAGCAGCTCATGGAACGATCCAACTGCAATAGGAGATAGAGGTTCCTTGCAAGCCATAATAGGTCTTGCTTAAACAAATACAAACTTTGTTCCTGGTGAAACTTCAACAAGAGTCAAACCCTGGTAGAAGAACCCAGTATGCCAAAATGTTGAAATTAAACCTTAGGCAAGAAGGAGATGCCATCGAACTTAGGACAGGAGGGGAGCCTTACAAGCTAACCTAGATAAAACCCCAGAAGCGCAAGCCCCGTTAGGATGAGGTAGAAATCTTCGAGAGGCTTTTCCCTCAATGTGGTGAAGAGCCCTTTCCAAACCTGCGGAGCATAATTCCAAATATTAGCACACAAAAGAAAACTGAAATCAATTCCTGAGCTGACATTAACAACAACGTTATTTAGAAAACAGGGTAACCTCACCTGGGTAATTTCCCAAGAAATCACATGGGTAATTTCTCAAGAACTCCCTAACTTGAGCACGGAACCCTATGGAACGATCCAACTGCAACAAGAGACATGCACACAGCATAAGCACCTATGCATGGACTGGAAGCAGAGCCAGCACAAGGAGGAATGGACAGAATGAGCTGCGTAGCTAGACCTTGTAGAGGGTAAAACATTTAGAATGTCCCAGAGCCGTCAGATCAGTGACCAACAACCTCCACTGTAGATGAGACAGATGATACCGAGGTTCATTGACAACACCACTGCATGCATTAACACTACTTGTCCGCGGAAGTGTATGACATCGGTAACTCGGTCACGCCAAGCTCAAGATAAGACCTTAAATCTGAGCTAGAGGGGTGGAGCAATAAATCGAAGAGGATAAGGACCTGTCCTCCACTATACGGAAGATCAAACCATTTACAAATTATTAATGAATGAAACTCGGGTCTCGTGTATTATGTGATTCACAACCGGCATTGAAGTTAAGAGCTAAGGTTTTGTTGCATAATTACAATGGTTAGTTGTAACACAGTAAATAAACCAAATGTATGCGTATTGTTGTGAATAATTAGAGGGTGAACTTTTATATTTAATTACCATAAAAAAATTATCACAGGTATATTGTATTATTCCTTGTATATAGGGGTGTGACATAGGCATAAAGAAAGGGAAAATATGAAACAGAAGTAGGCATAATCATTATTAGTCCCTACATTTTAGAACAAGATTATTTTATTGCAAGCTGACTGTTTCCATTACAAGTTTGATGAACTCTTTTCAAAAGTTTGAACTGTCATTAATTGGGACATACAAACACTAGCAAACTCAAGCGAATGAGTTCAAAGACAAATAGGGTTTTTTTAGTTACATTGCATTCATTTTTAATCGAAATGCTTGTTTTCATAAATTTTTGGGATGCATTCATTACTTTCTATAGTATTCAAGGTGCAAGAAGGGGAAATTAATTGTTTCTCTATATTTTCATTAAAATAATTAATGATAGTTTTAACAATGTATTAATGGTGATATAAAGTAAACTCCATACTAGAATAACATCCTAGAGAAGATCCTATAGAACTAGAGAAGACCCCTTTGTGTAAGTCTAATCAAATTACTCAAATTATCAATTTTTTTTGGAAGCATGCAATTAGAACGAATGAATTCCATTTCAAACTCTGAGAGAAGGAGAAGTTCATAATAACAAAGTACATAAAACAAAAATGATAATATGCACAGTTAAATATTGGTTCAGACAACCGATGGAACAGAATTCATGGACTTTACAAACGAACATATGCAATGGAATTCATGGAATTTAGAAACGAACATATGCAGAAAAATAAAATGAGATGAGACAAATAGGGTTTTTTTAGTTACATTGCATTCATTTTTAATCGAAATGCTTGTTTTCATAAATTTTTGGGATGCATGTATTAATTTTTATAATTTTTTAGGTGCAGGAAGGGGAAATTAATTGTTTCTCTATATTTTCATTAAAATAATTAGTGATAGTTTTTAATAATGTATCAACAGTGATATAAAGTAAACTCCAAACTGGAATAACATCCTATAGAAGATCCTACAGAACTAGAGAATACCCTTTGTGTAAGTCTAATCAAATTACTCAAATTATCAATTTTTTTTTGAAGCATGCAATTAGAACGAATGAATTCCATTTCAAACTCTGAGAGAAGGAGAAGTTCATAATAACAATGTACATAAAACAAAAAATGATAATATGCACAGTTAAACATTGGTTCAGACAACCGATGGAATGCAATTCATGGAATTTACAAACAAACATATGCAATGGAATTTATGGAATTTACAAATGAACATGTGCTGCAAAATAAAATGAGATGAGATAATAATATTTACATTGCTATGCATTTAAACTTAAATTTCCACCCCCGACCTACCAAGTACTGTCAACTGTCCATGTTTTAGCTTTTTCATCTCATTGCTTAAATTGGATTAAGCTTTAAAATGTTACTTTAGTTAATATTTTTCAATATAAATTTCTCATTTATTTAAAAAATTAAATATTTGCATTCTTCAATTTATGCCTTACGACGTTTCCTTTGCAACATCTAGTGCAAATGCTAGTATAGTATTATATTGATTTTACAATATACTGCAACAAGTGAACATTAAGCTCTGATATGGAATTATAGAACAGAGAAAACATTTGTCCTTTAGTGGCAACCATAATGCTCTGACAACACTAGATAGTAGAATAAAATATCCTAACAATTCAAATGAATTGAATTTATATGATAAATAACTCATAGAAGGAGGAAACTAGCACATATTGACATTTATATTACAAAGTATTGCAAAAGTTATAATTTTACCTCTTTTCTCCTTAAGAAAACTTAAACAGATGGAAATGCGAGAGAACAACCATGAACACATGAACTAAAACAAAATAGTAACTGATTGAATAATTCCACAAAGTGGAAGAAGTCACAACAAAGGCCTTAAGGAAAGTGGTATTTTCATAAATAGTGATTATTGCCTAGGCAAAGGAGCATTGCAGTGTTACCAACAAAGTACATAGAATATTTAGAAAACAAGTGGCAAACAACCTTAACATATATATGTAAGCATAAAACAATGAAAATTTACATATGAAAATATATACATCAACAATAACTCAATTTGAAGTTGAAACTGTAAACAATCTCTGTCTTGTTAATTAAAGGAGTTAAAACAGGTATGATTACATTTGCAAGAATGGGTTACAGTATTAAAATGAGAATCTCTTCACCCAGCAAAAGGAAAACATTAAGAGAAAATCTCTATGCAAAAACGAAGGGTGCCTCATAAGCCCTTGTATATGTCCTCTTTAAAATGAAAAACCAAACAGAGGGTCACACAGTGACCCAATAGAAGGGCACATCATACTCATAGGCATTTGGCCATTGGCACTATAGGAACAGTGGTAACCATATTTAAATAATCCAACATCTGAGAATGAAGGATGACACAATGACCCATTTTCGAGAGGCACAATAATCCATTATCTAGAGATAACAAAATATGAGTACAACTGACCTAGAAATTAGTGTTGTGGAAGGAGTCCATTTGTGAAAAAACATGTTAGGGATGGAACTAGCCACAAAATAGAGAAAACTTGAGGGTTCACTAGAATACCTACATATAGGTTATCACCCAACAGACAAAGCCAATATACATTGGAAATATTTCCTTAACCAGGACTGTAGTAATCATGCCTAAATTACTGAAATAATTACCTGAGGAATGAAGGGGTCAAAGGTGGGTCACCTATTCGCCAAGTTTAATTTCCCCAACAGATTAAAAAAAAGACAAAATAGATTTAATAATTTGTTCACAGTAAATGATAGAAAAACCACCTTGGAAGCAACCTGTGAGAGAATAATAAACCTACATACAATTACCTGAACAAACTGGGAAATAAAGCTTTGATCTTGAGGTGCAACTAAGCAAAAACTTATTGAGGGCGACTCGTAATAAGTGGCAATCGCCAGATTCTCGCATTGGGAGGAGGATTTAACCTGTAAATACGAAAAACCCTAATTAAATCGCCATCATATGAGATTCTAAGCCACTATAGAAAACCCATAAATAAAAATGATGTTTGTATCTATTGAGGTGTATGGAGGAACTGTCGATCGTGGCCAATCGGTGTAATGAATAACACAACCACTACCAATTTTGGAACAAGCAGAACAAAGAGGAAATGTTTATGAAAAAATTCTCGACACCACAAAAAAGGAAACACTCCTACTCAACAGAAGTATTATGCGATGACACTGCCTTGTGGAAAACTGCAGCTTGGACATGGAGTGATAGCACTATAATGAGTGTAGGAAAGAGCCATGTTGAACTAGGGGTTGATGAGCAGAGCGTAGTATAGTATGAGGTCAAGTGGTGGTCAAAATGAGTAGGAGAGGAGGTAGGTTAGTAGAAAAGGGGGTTAGGGTTTCCAGAATGTGCACCACCATCGTCGATCTAGAACCAAACTCATCTCCACCATCACGCAAAAGCGAAGCCACCCCACTGCCTATGTGAATGACTTAAAGTGGAAAGAAGAGGATGGGAATCCTAGTACTAACACCATAGCCATAACCAATTAAAGGAGGGCATGATTGCAGGACTAAGGTCCTTACCATAATAAAATGGAAATGCATTAAACTTTTAGGCTGAATAAAACACTCCATGCATATTGACTTAGGATAATAATAATTCAATATAATTAAATTAACCAAAGTAATCTCACATGCAAGTTAATAAATCCACCAAAAATTCCTACGTAAGTACATATATCGCACTATAAAAGTGTTTACGGTGGAACATATGTATATGACCTAGCCTTTACAGATAGTAACATTTGGCACCTAACCATATTAAAATGCACACCCTAGGAAGGGAATAATGTGAGTAACTAATAAATAGTTTTTTTTTTGGATGTGAAAATGCTTGTGAGATGTGACATAACTATTAAATACTTTATTTTCTCTTGATCAAGTATACAAAGATTTTTTTTTATAGAATAATAGCAATTTTTTGTTGATTTCATAATTTGAATTTTTTTCTAGATCAAATTCAGTCACGTAATTTTTATATATCTGATTATATTTCAAATCCATTAATGTTTCTTTTTTGACCTATTTCAACAAATACGTTTCACTTTGATTGATATAAATCCCATGTATTTGTTTTAAAATCCAACATAACACATCTACCACCTTATTCTCTTTTCCTTTCATATGTATAATGCCAAAGTCCCATTTTCTTAGGAAATCCATGCATATGGCTTGCATGGAGTTCATGCAGGTTGACTGAAGAAGTACCTAAAACTTACATGATCTATAATTAGAGTAAAGTTCCTTCTAATCAAATAATGCCTCTTCATTTGAAGAGCATGAATTACAATTTCTAACTGCAGATCATAGAATACATAGTTTTCTCATGTTCTTTTAATTTCCATGACTCATATGCCATAACATGTCCCTCCAACATAAGCACACAACATAGGCCTTCTAGGAATGCATTTGTACACACTTCAAAATACTTTTTGAGATGTTCTATTTTGATCACGAGAGTAATAGTGAGTAGGTGTTTTAGCTTTTTAAATATTTCTTGACACTATTATGTCCATAAAAAAATTACCTATCTTTTCTAAAGAAAAGTTATAGGATGTGCCAAGTTGGAGAATCCTTCTATAAACCTGTGGTAATAACAAGTTATTCCCATAAATGATCTTATATCAGGCATGTCCTTTTGTACCAGGCATTCATAGATGGCCTTCACTTTCTTGGGATCCAGATTTATCACTTCCTTTGAAATCATGTGGCCTAAATATTGTATATTATCATGTAAAATTCACATCTACCTAGTTTCAGGTATAATTGATTTTCCCACAAGGTTCACAGTAGTATTTTTAAATGTCATTGGTGTTTCATTATTTTAGAGTATACAAGTATATCATCAATGGAAAATAATACAAACTTATCTAAAAATTTATTGTACTCACTATTCATTAGGCACATGAAATTCACAAGTGTGTTTGTGAGCTCGAAAGGTTACACTGTGAATTCATAGTGTCCATATTGGGTTCTAAATTATTTTTAAAATATATCTTCTTCTATAATCCTTAATTGATGATACCCAAACCTAAGGTATATCTTGGGAAACACAGTTCACCCCTTGATATAGTAAAAAATATCATCTATTTGAGGTAAGGTATTTACTCTTGACTATTAACTTATTCAGTGAGCGACAATCAATGCACAAATTAAACGTCCCATCCTTCTTCCTTCCAAAAAGGACTAGTGAACCCCATGGGGACACAATGGGTCTAATATACACTTTACTCAACAATTCCTGAAATTAAACTTTAAATTCAGTGAATTCTGGAAGCACCATTCAGTAAGGGGCTTTAGATACCTGTGTGGCTCTTGGTACCCACTCTATAAAGAAATGTATTTCCCTCTTTGGAGGGAGTCTTATAATATCATCCAAAAATAAATCATGGAAATCACTCACCACCTTGAAATATTCTAATAAATTGATTGATTTATCTGAAGGTTGATTTTATACTTTAAGGGAAAAGAGTTGACACCCTTTTCTATCTAGTTTCCTAAAATATAGTGTTGATATTTGGTATTGAAACTGACCTAGGTATTGAAATTATACCTTTATAATTTTTGTTTTTCCATTGTTTGTCACACAAGTGACTTTTTTTTCAAGACAATTAACAAGTGCTTTACGACTTTCCAGCCATTCCATGCATATCAGAACATCATAAGATCATAATGGAAGTATATTTAAATTGAATATATTTTTTTCCATCTAACACAATTCAACATGATTTTACACAACCAATGGATCTTATTTTTGCACCTATAGCTAATTGAACCTATCAGTTATTCTTATACCTTTCATCCACTAGTTTATAGTTTTCTACAACTTTAGGGCTAGCATAAATTTGGCTAACAATGGGATAAATTAACACAAGCATATTGGATAAAAATGGTACCTTCTATTTCCACTATAGTTGATTAGTGTGTGGCTTGTCCTTCCTCCAAGGCTGCATTAATGCATGGAATATTCTTATCTATGCCATTGATGGTGGATGCCTCTTAGACATTTTGAAGGTGCTGTAAATATTTCATGTTTTAAGGGAAGTTCTGTAAAATAGGAGATTCACTTCATCCCAACATTTTAAGGGTTCCCTATTGTTTATGGGAAAACTAGTATTCTTAAAGAATGCTAGCCCTCTAGGTTTGGCAGCTACCCTAGAAACAACAATTTAAAGAAATTCAAAAATTTCTTCTATGTGTAACAGATAAGAGAAATATAATGGAACCAACCTGGAGCTTCCACTTAATCCCTTTTTTGCTCTCTCTCCCCTTTGACAGATCCCGCAACTCCTCCACATACTTAACATGCTTGGAGAGTACCTGCTCAAGTATAGCAACAAAGAACCTTCAAAGAATCATGATCTATTACAACATAAACATTACAGAAGCAGATATATAATTCACAAATGATAATATTCATAATTGCAAAATCATATGGAAGAAAACTTGAAGAATTTTATTAATAGAAGGGAGAATTACAACCCAGTTGTCTGATTCAGTATCATCCTCCCAGCTTCAATCCTTCTTCACCTCATGAAATAGCAAGATCACCACAACAATAGAATGCTCCTTCCTCAATTACAAACTATCAGCACTTCTTTGCAATTCACAATATTCTAGCCTCTAGATCTCTTGAATTGGAGATCCATTTATAGATGTGTGCAAGGGCATGAGTCATCCATGGGGTTTGATTAGTGTCATTCCACTTGTTACAATAGGTTCCACTTGGAGATTTCTTAGATCCCTTATTCATCCTTGGGCGAATTGAGAGAGGCAAGTGGCACAAGAGAAGTTTCTAGAAGATTCTATGAGAAACCACCTAGCAAACTATCTCAGACATTTGTCCATCCTCGCCCATCACACCCTATAGAAGGCCGAATTAGTATGCATCACACCCTGGCAGTGTACCACTTAGTATGCATCGCACTTTTTCAGTGGAGTAGTCAGTATGGTTTAATTCTGGATGGTTTCTCTCAGGTAGAACTTTTGGGGAATGATGTATTCAGATGACTATGTTTCTTTAGGGCATGAAACAACTCTTTTATGGGTTGATGAGCCCTAGTTTATTGAAATATAAGTTTGGGGTTGATGTGCCCAAATATGTCTATAATAGTTGCCCCTTAAAGAATGAAGTCATAAATATTGATGTCGAGTGGAATGCTTTATCATGAGGATCCGAAGTTTCAAACTGGAAGGTGACATGCATAAGTTACAATACAATACATCATCATAATATAATTTTCATGATCTAGCTAAGCGAGGCATCCCTATGCTCAGCTTTATAAATTCATTTCATGTACATAGATGAGATAGTCGTCTACAGACACAGACTGGTGATTCTTCAGATATAAAATCATCATCCGTGGTCAGGATGACCACCTGTGTAGAGCCTTTGTACATTTGATGTTTTCATGTCCCTGAATATATCACAGACCAGATGGATGAAACTAGATCTGAGGTCTTCAAAGTTGTTCAATCTTATCTCGATGTACAAGTCAATCTATGTGAAGAGATGTTCTGAAGTCGAACATGGAAAGGCATCACCTGATTACCAGCCAATGATGTAAGCTATTAACAGAAGCAAGAGGAATCATCGATAATGATAATGACCGTTAAGGTAACCCAGTACAATTCACGTGGTGTGAATATATGATCCGACGTCGAAGGCCATTGATGTCAACCTATCGCCATAAGTGAGAAACTTGCCATTGATGTATGAAAGCTTCAAAGCACTGAAAGGGTTGTTTCTAAGTCAACTTCTTGGATAATGAACTGATGTCGACAAGAAGTGACTCATCGTAGGAGGGACTTGATGTATCCCACTTCTACAACACGAAATGAATCAAATGATTTCTGGAGGTGAAAATGAATTGACGACACAAGGTTCAGGAATGGTGGTCACGAAAAAAATGAAGGTTGGAGATATTGCAGTGGATGAGACATTAACTGGATGGTGGTTTCTCAACTGAATGACTTCTCTTGAACATGTCAGTGACACTTAGATGAATTGGTAGTGTTAACCCCAAAAGATGGATGGTATGAAAGACCAATGGTGAGATGACTGGTGAACGGAATAACCCAACCCAACTCAATAATGGTGATGAAGTGAAAGTGTTATGTTCAAGAGTGACTTGCTATCATAAATTATTCAAGTTTTCTTCCACTTTTTCCCCAGTAATTATTAACCAGTACCTCTTTATGTTTTGTCAAGGTTGAGGAGGATAACATATGCTTGTTCTATAATTTGCCTTTCGGGAAAACTTGTCACTATTTAATTTTTTAACGAGTATAGCGACAGTGAAACTCGGTCTAGTCTAGATGGACAAGTTTGTCGCTATTTTTTAACGAGTTTAATGACAAGGATAACTCAGTCCTTTTTATGCTTAAAGAGTTTGAAAAGGGATGAAAAGAAAACTCCATCAATTCTTTTTCGTAAAATAATCCCTTAGGTATGAAAAAGGATAAAATAATACAAAAGGGATGACATTTCCAATCACTTTAATGAGCTAAAAATGCCAAGCGCTTGACAATCCTTTCATATTTAACGAGTCTGAAAAGGGTTTAAAGAGGACTCGATTTTGAGGAACGAGTGGTATCTAGGGTAGCAACTAGTTTAGGTGGTTTTGGAACTTCTCAAAACATGATGATTTCTGTGAAGAGGTTGGCTAATAAGACCACTCATCGCAACTGTTCCTCAAAAAGGGTAAAACAACCAAGTGGAAGAGTATGATCGGTCGAAGAGATGGTCATGATGAAATGTACACAACCAAGGCTCAAAAGGCTCATATCATGGCAACCAAAAAGGTTAATTACTTGTAAATGGGTTCATTTTTGATAAGCTTGAACAATTGGAACTATGCTTGGATTCAGTTTCATTTTTACAAAAGCTCAAAACGAAGAAACTATGCTTGAATTTGATCTCATTTTTACATAAACTCGAAAGGAAAAAACTATGCTTGAAAAAAAATTGCATGCCCCTAGAATGACAAAAGGGAAAGTCTTTTGTAACCAGATGGAAGTCACTGCGGTGAGGTAGGAAGCTTCATCCAAAATAGACGAAAAACCTCTTTGGCTTCGTCCATAATAGACAAAGGTGAATGATGTGTCAGACCAATCACATAAACTATAGGGAAACTTATCTTTACAACTAGGTGCATGCCCCCCAAGCTTCATTACACTCATCAAGCTACTCATGGCTATCAGGTGGATGGAATGAAGGTTCAATTGATATTATTGATGCAAAAGGACCATTTAGGGATGATGATTGACTTTGAGCTATGCTTGGATCAGGAAATGAAGGCTAGTCAATGGTGACAATTTTGCCTTCATGCGGGAAATGCATCACTCGAAAGAGTGTTGAAACAATAGCTTCCATGTTATAAACATAGTCACACCCAAGAAGTAAATTGTAGTCTAAAGGTCCTGGGACTACCATCACATTCATATGAATGATTTTCCCTCCCAAAGAAATAGGTAATTTAGGAAGGATCCCTAATGATCGACTGGTTCCTTTGTTAAAGCCTAACAGATTCCTTGTAACAGGCATAAGCGATGGTGAACCAAGCGCTTTCCAAGAAGTTGAGGAAAGGATACTCACTGATGCACCTTCATCTATAATAGTACCAGATATGATCATTTTATGAACTTGTACTATGATCTGGAAAGGTACATAAGATGGAAGGCGAGATCTTGATAGTCGTTTCCAATCAAAGGAAGTGATTAGACTACTTGGAGGATTTTCCTCCTGTCTTGATGGAATAGGTGGATTTCCCCCAAGCTCATTAGAATCCGAAGTAACAAAAAGAACTTGAATGATATCATTTTCACTCTCTTCAGGAAAGGTACGATTAGTTGAAGGTGAAATTGGATCAGTTGTTACCTCGACCTGTTGATTTTGGTTGGGTATGGACTCATAAGATTCACTTTCAAAGAGAGTGGTTTCAATCGATTATTGATTTAAGTTAGTCGGTTTTTCAACTAGTGAAGGACTTAGGGAGAGTTTCTTGTGACCAGATGGGAGTCACTGTGGTGAAGCAATATAGTTATCCAACACTCTTTTGGCTTCATCCAAAAAGGGATAAAGGTGAAGGGCATGGTTAGCTTCACATAACCTACATGGGAACTTAACTTTTCCCCTCTGTCCATGAACTTTACTATCACTAGTTGAAGATGTGTTACCAACATGATCTCCAGAAGTTGATGATACGGGATGTTGTGAACAGGGAGACCATTCTTTCAAGATACAAGGAAATCAAGGACAATTTCGATGAAAATGGTCTCCCATACAAATTATCCATAGAAATTTGGGTTTGGGAAGTTTAATGGGCGGATTTTCATTAGATGATGCATTCAAAGAAATGGTTGCTTAGTTGCCCCATTGCTGAATTGGCTTCTTCTTCTTCTTCTCCTTCCCTTGCTTCTTCTTCTTCTCAGCCACCTGGTTACTAGTATCACTACTTTCACCAAGTGAAGAGGAAGAAGGGGAGGGAGAAACAAACGAGGAAGAAGGCAAAGGGTTAATTTCAGGTTCAACCAAAATTGTACTCGATTGTGGAGAAATCACAACATTTTGAACTACAGAGATTGAAAACAACCATACTGGTAGGCCAATGGTAATTCCCGGAAGGGACAATGTAGCCATATAAGGAGCACCAATATTTACCCAAGAATGAAAAGGACTAGGATTCCCTTCAAAATGGATTCCTTGATTAGTGGACTCTGGATTTGTCACCATATGTCTCAACCTAAGATCAACTAAGGAATAGGGATGTTATTCCGAATTCAATTAATTTTAACGACGCTTGGACATAAATTTTCTTTTTCAGTTTTTAAGAGTCGAGAAAAAGCTAAAGATGACTCTAATCTCCTTCGACTTTTAGTGAGCCTGAAAGGACAAGTACTCAGATGGACCTTTTCTTTAAAGAGTTCAAAAGGAATGAAAGTGACTACTCTGGAAAATCTAGACAAAGGGGTTACCAAACCAATCGCAAAATTGCAATATACACCTTGGTGATAAATTAAAGAGAAATTACCAAGGACTTATGTATGGCAGTCAATCTTCCGGAATGTTGTGTTCAGTGCATTGTGATCAATAAGGCGGTAGACTCAGCTTCCTATGGATAAAGGATATAAGCCTATTGTGGTCTCCCAATATATATGTGACGGTACGGGGAGCACAAGTTCGTGCTAGCATTTGTTGTATCAAGGAGGAGGAATCACCTAACCTTCAATGAAAATGATAGCCACTAGTTTTAATGATGTTGGAACACATCTCTAGCCTAGACCTCTAGATATGTTGTGTTAAGTTCCAAAGCGTTGTTAGATTCGTTGAAATTTATTTTAAAGTTGATCTTGCTTAGAGTTTTCCTTTCAATGGTTCACCACATGATGATAATCTGAAATTCCTAAGATGCAATCTACAATGATAAACAATCTTTGCTTATTTTGAGCAATGAAAATCCTAGCTACTAGGGAAAGAAAATTAGAGTGCTTTTAAACAAAGAGAAAAGATTACACCCTAGTGCATTTCCCTAAATCATATTTTTGCACACAAATCTAAAAATGCTAAATGCAAATGCATGTATTTGTTTTCATTCTCCTTAATGTGAAAAAAAATGCCAATAAGGAAAACTAAATGCAGCAAAGATCTGAAATATTTCATTCAAAACAACACTTCAAAAGAGAAAGGAAGACTCCATGACACTTTTCAATTTTGAATAAAAATTCTTTCGACACTTTGAATATAAACATATTAGATTAAATACATGAAGAAACGTTCAATCGATTATCAAGGGAAGGAAGAATTCATGACACTTCTCTTTTCGACACAAAACAAAAATTATGACACTTTTTGCATCAAAGCGACAAATCGATTTAAACGAGTTTTCGACAAAGGATTTTAAATGATGAACAAACACACAAAAAAATTCACTAATCCTAATCTATTGAGGCTGATTTACGTGATGCAAGTAGGCTTCAGTAAGTAGGCACTGTTCATATGCAGAAAAACAACTAAACAAAACAGAAAAGAAGGTAAAAAACCCCCAATTTCTAGAATGGAAAAAGAGTTCAGTCATTCATTGCACCTAGGCTTCACATAAATAGGGATGCATCGTACTTACTACACTCAGGAGGTGCGTTGCATACTGGGTTACAGTGGAAGACAGTGCGATGGTCCAAGGAGCGCAACTAAAATGGGTTTTGGCTCAAATGTGTAGTTGTTTCAATGCGTTAAGCTGAGTTTTAATGAACAGTAAAGAGAAAGGTATGAAGGAATGTCTTGGGAGGTTACTAAGCTACCAAAAGGGCATCTAGAATGCTTGTAAGTCAAATGTTTAATTCATAAACTAAACCAGAGATTGACTGAAGCAACATTCATCTACTATGCAATTGCAAAGAAAGAGCAGTTCGAAGCCTACCTAGCTAACTTCAGGCTCTGTCTATAGTTTATAAAACAAACAATAATAACAAACAAACCTTTGTTCTTCCCCAGTGGATTTGCCAATTTGTTTCTAGGAAAACTAGTATTCCTAAAGAATTCTAGCCCTCTAGATTTGGTAGCTACCCTGGAAACAATAGTTTAAAGCAATTCAACGATTTCTTCTATGTGTAACAGATACGAGAAAGATAATGGAACCAACCTGGACCTTCCACTTAATCCCTTCTTTGCTCTCTCTCCCCTTTTATAGATCCTGCAACTCCTCCCTATACTTAACACACTTGGAGAGTACCTGCACAAGTAAAACAACAGGGAACCATCAAAGCATCATGATCTATTACAACATAAACATTACAGAATCAGATATATAATTAAACAAATGATAGCATTCACAAATGATAATATTCACAATTGCAAAATCATATGGAAGAAAACTTGAAGAACTTTATTAATAGAAGGGAGAATTACAACCCAGTTTTTTGATCCAGCATCATCCTCCCAGCTTCAATCCTTCTTCACCTCATGAAATAGCAAGATCACCCCAACAATACAATGCTCCTTCCTCAATTACAAACTATCAGCACTTCCTTGCAATTCACAATATTCCAGCCTCCAGATCTCTTGAATTGGAGATCCATTTATAGATGTGTGCAAGGGTGTGAGTCATCCATGGGGTTTGATTAGTGTCATTCCACTTGTTACAATTGGTTCCACTTGGAGATTTCTTAGATCCCTTATTCATCCTTGGGTGAATTGAGAGAGGCAAGTGGCATAGGAGAAGTTTCTAGAAGATTTTATGAGCAACCACCTAGCAAACTGTCTTGGACGTTTGTCCATCCTCACCCATCGCACCCTATAGAAGGCCTAATCAGTATGCATCTTACCCTGGCAGTGTACCACTTAGTATGCATCGCACTTTGCCAGTGGAGCAGTTAGTATGGTTTAATTTAGGCCATTTCTTGATGGTTTCTCAGGTGGAACTTTTGGGGAATGATGTATTCAGATGACTATGTTCCTTTAGGGCATGAAATAACTCTTTTATGGGTTGATTAGCCCTAGTTTATTGACATATAAGTTTGGGGTTGATGTGCCGAAATATGTCTATAACACCTATCTTTCCCGTTAAGTCCCTTATTGGGTTCCATATGCTTAGACCCAATCTCCGGTGACATTGGTATTAGGGTTATCATACTCAATTCACTCTTTAAAAGAGAGTGGAAGGAATCTTATGAAATATTGAAGTTTTTCTTTTTCTTCTTTTATGTAAGGTACATAATTTAATAGATGCATGAACTTAATTATCAATTCATCCATAAACATTTGTCCTAACTTCAAGTTGTGAAAATCATTTTCCTGATCATCAAAATATTGTTCTATGAAGTAGTTATCCTTAAATAGTTATTGGAACTCCTCCCAATTGACTTCCTTTCCATCTAAATTGTGTATTGTTCAAACTTCTTCCCACGAGAGGGATGCCTTCCCATGAAACTAGTAAGTTGCTCACCTATCTTTTGACTCGATGGTAAAATCATAAACCTGAAAATATGGGTTTATGTTCAGAAACCATGCTTCTATTGCGTCCTTATATTACCCATCATATGTTGGGGGCCTAATGTTTATGAATTCTCGATGCAAATCTACTTTGGGTTTCTTTTCATACCTACATTGAACATTGGATGAGTTATGTTCCTCTTCATTAGATTTTCCCTTTTGACTTTCAATTTATTTTTTCACTATGTTACATTTAAAGGTTTCAACCTTATTTTCTCCTCCCTTCATTTCCTCCACAGTATTAGAGTTAGGTTTATTTGTCAAATTCTTGATTATTTGTTCTTGCTTTGCACTAGCTTTAATAATCTTTCATGATTGGCATAGATGTTTAGTATTTCATTTTTCAACTTCTTCATCATGTTGAATAGTTTCCCAGTGGAAACTTGGGCCTACTAGCATAGATGTGCATAAATTTCATCTTCATCAATGTGGGTACCCTCAGGAGGTTCTACCATAATATCATGTCTTTATCAGATCTTCCTCCTATGTATTAACTGTGCAAGATTCAAAAAAATTACTGGTGTCCTAAATGGAATTTATGATTCGTTCAAGGCCTCTATTTTAAACTAGGCTAATACTAGATATAACATTCATCAGTATAACTCCTTATTAATACATTCAAATACCAAAGGAAATGAATTTCCTTTTAATTTACATTAACAATAGGAAAATTTACACGACATCAATTATTTTTTCTTTGAAAAAGTGAAACATGGTCAATCTTAATCGCATAAATGTCATGATTTACACACAAATAGTTGCATAAGCTTCCTTGAACTCACACAACATTAATTGTTTATTTATCTGATTATGAGTGGAACTTTGATTGGATATCTACATATTAAATTCTTTATTAACTCCCACCCTTCTCTTTATATATATGTGTGTGTGTGTGTGTGTGGAGAACATTATAAACTTATAATATTTACCTTTTAAAAATCTATTTCTCTCCTAGTAATATGTGACATAATTAACTGGCCTTCACTAATTCCACCATTCATGACTTAAGTTATAAGGTATGGTTATATTGTGGAGTTTTTAAAATCGTTTTTGTTTTGGCTTCGCCATTAATAACATGACTATCAATTCGTGGTAGAGATAAAAGTATTATTAACCTTCTACATGGTTAATTTTATATCAAGACTACCTCGACTGGTGATAAGATGCATGTATATCTCACTATTATCACCACGATGGATCTTATGACTATTGTGATTAATGTTTTAAGGGTATATACCTTTTGCAAGATGTGGTCCACACGAGTTTTCATGTGGAAACACATTGGAAAGTTTTCATTGAACACGTTATGTTTGACGTGTCTAAAAATTGATGATACAAGCACTCCAAGGTTTGGATCAAAGGGAAATAGTGTTAGGGGTTGTTTTTATCATAAATACCATCACCCTCACCTCCATTCCTATCCCATTTTCTCCTCCTTTTTCTTCAGAGAGAGTTATGAAATTGTAGGGTTTCTCTTAACATTTCCCCTTTGAGTTTTTTCCTATTCAACTACAAATCCTAGTTTCTATTCAAGTTTCCAGACTTTCATTACCTCGATGAGGAATTATTGCTAATAGATTAAGGTTATTTGTCTTCCAGGTTAATATTTATTCTATTTTTCTTTAAAAATTCATATGGAAAATTTCTTATTGTTGTTCTATCGCAAATCCTTAGGGGACATTTCCCTTATCTTCTATTATGTTATTCCAATTCGTTTTATTACTTTTTTTTACTTAGTTTCCATTCTTTGATGGTTGCAGTAGACCAAGGTTCTTATGGTTCGCTAAATTTTGATTCTAAGGGTCACTAGGGCTAAATTCCCACCCTACACACTTTAGGAAACACCATAATGGCTGAACCCAAATTGATTCTTATGTCTAATATCATCTAATTTGGTTTTTTCTTCTCATTTAAAGTCTTTTCCTGCGTATATAGGGGTAGGATGGTAGGTCCTCTACATATTATTTAACTTAAGGTACAAAGGATGCCCTTAATTGAATAGTGATAAAGCTTTAATTTAATGCTTCCAACTTCTAATTTTACACATTTGTTTCATCTAACAAGGATTCTAATTTAATCCTTTGTCTTTTATAGGTTCTTCGTTTTACCTAGAAGGGATAAAACTTAGATTCAATCCGATTGTTAAGGGTTTCTTCTTTGAGGAGTCACTCATCGAACTACTAATAACTAGGTTCTTAAGAGGTATTTTATTCTTTTACAAGGTTCGTTGACTATGCCATCAAGACCCTTTCTTGGGTTTTATGTGTTAGGGTTTGCACAAAATTGGTTCACTTTAATTTTTATTTAAGCCTTCCATCTAGGTGACCTCTACACAAGTTCAATGGAATATTATGGCCACTTTATTTCTTACATTTTTATTGTTCGACATGCATGGTTGGTCACCTGAAATGCATTGTCTTTCTATGAAAATAGCCATAAGTTTGTCTTGGGTTTTGCTTATGGTTTTTCTCACTTACAATGGAAGTTGTAAGAGTTGATGAATTTAATATAAATTACCTTTATAGGATTAATTATAGTCCTTTTTGAGTACTATCCTTTCGTTCTATCGTTGTTTATAAAATTTGATATGCTATTCAAAACAATTTTATTTTTGTAACATGAAAAACACTATATTCACTTTTTGAAGGGATTCTTCTACAATTGGTATTTAAGTTTTTCATTTCCATGTCATTGTAAATGATATAGAAATGAAAGCGTACATTTTTTTTTTTTTATCTCCTATAGTTTCTAAATTTTTATATACATAGTACTCCTCTGTCTATTTTAGAACACCAAACTACTTGTATGGTTTCTTGATAGAAACAAAGATAATGATTGTGTGGTTCACTTTTTTTTTTTCAAGAAGAACTATATACTTTATCTCCCTTTGGTTTACATATAGAATGATATATGTGTGTGTGTATGTTATGTACATTTTGTATGCTATATGTATGCATGTGTTTCTTTTTCATTTTTGTTTAATGTAGAACCATAGTACAAGAGACTTGGTGGGGCCTATTACAAGACTTTCCCTCTCTTCATGTGATCTAAATATCTATAACCTAGGGTTGTTCCCAAACCAGAAAAGAGGGTGGCAATCTTGTCACCTTCTTTTGGAGTAACTAAAAAGAGTTCATTTTGTATTTATTAAATAATTTATACATAACAAACATAATCCAAATACATACTTTATTTGCAAAGTATTTTGAGAACTCTATATTGTTTTTTTAAATTATTATAACTCGAAAAATCATAACTGATAAAATAATAAAGGAAATCATCTTTATTACTCTTTTGTAGTGGGAACTTTCACCTTTGTAGTAGAACATTTCTAGAATTCCATGTAACATTTACCTTGTTCATCAATTCAATCGTCATGTTCATTGATGCAGTCTCACTTGTTACAAGTTAGAACTATACAACCCTATATTTTATCATAAGACTATATTCTACACCATAATTGACACGATACCCAACATTATCTTAATTCTAACAAGATACTTGTCTAGTCTTCTCCTCTGAATGTGTAAAGAGATATCATGGTTCTCCCAACTCTAAGCTATTTTCGTTAACGAACTACCCCTGAGGTCTACTCCTTTATGCCAAAAGAATAGTTCCATAAATTATTTTACAAAAGTATTTCTCCTAAACCCTTAAAGAAGTTTCCCAATTTACTTCATTGGGTTCAACTAGTATTTTTCTCCCACTAGTTACAATCAGAAATCATTGTCTTTCTCTCCCACAAGATTGCAAAAAAAATATAGTTTCATGGAATTTATGTCTAGCCATATGTTTTCTTTTGTATGGTTTGCCCTTTCCTTTTTAGTTGAATAATACAAAATGGATAAATTTTGTTTCTTTTGTTTCTTCCCTCTTCGTGGGCATAACTAATTCCAATTATTTCCCTTATAGTTAGGAGTTGAGTCCCACCTGATAGTCCTTAACACATTCTTAAGAGTGTTAACTACGAAAAATAAATATAATTTTTATTTACAACAAAATATAATATTTACATCATCTTGTCTTTCCACATTTTTTTTAATTTTGTCGTCACAGTAAAAGAAATAAAACACATGAGTAATTAAGCAGGGGTGTCACATGATGTATGCCGACAATTGCAATTCTTCCCTTGCTTGACAATTGCTCTCTTGAAGGGATGAAGGATCTAATGAGAGGCAAGAAAGAAACTCCTCCATCTCAACTTCTAGTACACTCTCCATTAATTATTTTGTATGTCTCTTTTGTTTCTTTGGAAGATTGGAAAGGATGATCAAGGAGGGGTCATGGGTCTTCTTCATGATATGGCTCTACTTCTAGCTATTTCTCATTAATATCTTTCCCTTCTCATTCTCCTTGAGACATAATTACACACTTGATAGTTATTCAGATTTTTTCTTCTCGAGATGTAGATATGCCCTTCCTTAGGATTCAAGAGATGTCTTGGAGTACCATTTTCTATCAAGAATTTTAGCAACATTATTCTATCATTTTGTTGATCCTAGTAGCACATAGATTAGTGTATGGGGGCTCTTAACACACCCTAAAACTAAAAACACTTTAAAGAGAAAAAAAAATATGAAACAAATGAAACAAATTCAAGGACAATTTTTTCATGTACTTGGAGGTTCTCATGCTATCAAGGCTATGTTGAGATGATTTATATATCCTTTCCTTGAACCAAACATGCATCGCATAAAATAAATAAAGAGTTAAAAGAAGAAAAACAACCCCCTATATCTTTATCATTATTACTTACTAGTGTCAGCAATACTACATTTACTGTTAAAAATCACAACAAACTTAAAATGAAAAGACACTGTATAGGAAAATTAGAAGAAAATAATCCTACTATACCCTGATTATTCTAACTCAATAGTGTCAACAATATGGAATTTTCTTGCATGAAACTACATTGTGTGACCAACATGCCAAGGGATTGTGCGGAACACCTAAGATGGTAGCACAAATTCTTACCTTTCATCTTACCTCCCCTCCTCATCTAAGACTTAAATTCTATGGAATATGATAATAAAAAAATACGGTAACCAAGGTTCTATCCCTATGGCACCTCCCCAACAATGATGCCAAAATGTTGGGTGGTATAATTTAGAAAAGGATTAATCAACATTTATTTGATCAATCTAGGGTAATAGACTTAGAGACACTACAAAATTTGTGTAGAGACCCGTAAAGCTAAGGATCTATATATCTGCCTAAGAAAGTTTCACATTGGGGCAACATTAAGGTCTATATCGCTTTGATCTTCGTTAGAGAGTTATCTCTTGGACTAAAAATGATCAGAGTACCTTAAGTGATGATCCTCTACTCAAAACAATCAATGAATTTTAACTAAACGCCCACTACTCCATTAGTGTTCAATCCTCTTGGGATAATTTTCATACTATCCTATTAGTTATCTATTGGAAAAAACACATGAGCCTCACTATTGATTTTGTGCAATCATGGTGGTAAAGGGAACCTAGGTCTGATTAAGAAACTTCTAATTAACAATAAGCATTATTGTCATGTACCTTTAGAGGTAAGAGGTGATTTGTCCTCAATATCCCCATGGTTGCCCCACTACCAAGCACTCATTTATGATTTAAGTATGAGCTAATTGGGAAAAAGTGTGGGATCTACAATAATGAAATCAAACCCTATTTGAAAATGCTAAGGCTACTGATATTCTATGAATATCATTGGTTAGTAGGCAATTTACATAGATCCTTATTTTAATAATAGGAATAAAATATTATCATTACTTTAATGTTAGAACTGAAACCAATAGAACTTCCAACCTATGAACAACACATAGTCTCTCTTGATGAAATTCATACATAGAATATGAAAGGATTTGGTGTACACACTCTTGGATAAATGAAACCTCTACATCAACGCTTGCAGTTAGCAATTAATAAACATAAATGAAACACCTTAAATCCAATTGTGTGATTTATATAGGCATAAGGTAGAGTTACCCTGCATTACTGAGAATACACCATGATAAAAGATCTTAAAATATAATCTTTTAGTTAGTCATAAATATGGTGCTACCATAAACTACCAATTAATTTATTAAATCAGAGGAGACAAGATAAATTCTAATATGTGTGATCCTATATCAAATTTGAGGTAAAGACTCAAAGATGTATCGACTAAGAACCATAACCATGCAAACAATCATTAACATATCATTTCAACCAAAATGAATAGGATTATCTATTAGCCACTCCTACCTAGGGAGGTAACACTATTATGTGATCAAAGCCTCAAATTTGGAAGAGAAGCCCCGTATGAAGTCTCAATTTTCCCTTTATTAACAATTTTTATTCACTTAGATGCACTATTGACTAATTTTACCTAATGGCAAAGATGTAGAACTAGTCATATTGTGATTGGCAGATGGTTTCCATTATGGGATGGCCAACTCAATTAGGGCCCAAGTCCACTAAAGGAGCATTATGACACCCTACAGGTGAAGAATTTTGAGCCATGATACTTGCATCACTTTTAAAGCATCATTCCACTTCATGGGAATCCATAGTGCCCTAGTAGTCTACAGTTTTTCCCACATTATTCATGACATGATGTACTTGGATCAAAATGGCCCCCAGTACATTAGTAGTATATACAAGATTTGGTAGTTGATTTGAGGCATATATAAGGTTTTTCTCACCCTTGATACATGTGAGGGCTAGCACCATTCTTTGATCCGTCAACACTGGGATAGAACCAACCTATTCTATCACAAAGAGACTCATGAGACTCTTTTTGTGCCCTAAACATAAAACTAAGATCCGCAGGATGTTTTTCTTGGAGATTTATGGGCCAATCTTGTGATCTATATTTTTAAAGCCCTCTACACTTGACATGGCACTAGAGGAGCCCAATGCATTCCATAAAATGGCCTACACATGCAAGATTTGAGCATTTTGGTCACTTTTGTGGGTTATTTCTTATGTTTTACATTAGTTATGAGGTTGGTTTATAACCTCACCTAATTTTTATTATTCTATGACTCAAGGGGTTTTCTGTTAAAATTAGATATCATTAGACATATATAAATAAGATAGAAGCCACTTCGTTATCTCATCATTGACACGTGGAGAATTTGGAGCTCATAATAAAATTCACACTTGTTCCTTCTTGGCTATTAGAGATTCTTGGAATGAAGTTTGATGCTTGGAAACTATTTTAGATTGTATTTGGAGATATTTCTTTTATGAATGGATGCATATACTACATATCATATTGTAAGTACATATTATTTAATATTATCATTTTGAATTGATTAATGCATGGAATTGTTGCTTCTAGATAATGCTTGATTATGCCCTAATTTATTGAATTTTTTTTTAAAGGATATTTAGTTTAGAATTGCATATGTAACTCATTTTATAAAAAGTAATTAATATTCTGAGAGGAAAAATTCCTATAACTCCCCATCAAAATCCATTTATCATTGAGTGGGTAAATGCTAGAAATACGATACCTAGAACATCAAATTTCAACCTCTTTAGCAACAAATTTGACTTACCTCTTACATCCTTGAATCCATATGCCTAAAGGAAAAGGCACTAGTCCATGTGTTTGGTGATCAACCTTAAATGTTTTCCATAATTTATTCTTGTCAAATTCGATCCTTTTAAGGCTAGGGTGAAAATCTAGGGCTTGGAGTGAAATTTTAGGAAGGGTTATTTTTGTGGATTTGAATGTCTAAAAATCAAGATATAGGTCTAGTATACCTAGCTTATCAATTTTGTGGACAGTGACAAAAATTTCATCCATAAAATATCTCACTCTAGGTGTTTTTGTAAGAGGGAAACCCTAATTTCTTCCCCCCAAAATTGTTGAATTATATCTAAAGAATCCTTTTCTCTTTGTCCTTGACCTTGTGAATACCTATCATCATCAAAATTCTCAAAACCGTAGGTCTTTTGCATTCTTTTCTAGGGCCTTTCTTAGAGAGTGATTTGCTTTCTTTAAGCCTTGTAACTTTATTGTGCCTCTCTTTGAATGAGCATGGGTAGAGACACTTTGTACCTTATCATTAGCATATCATTTGTAAGCGATATCTCTCATTACCGAGACTACTTGTATTGTTGAAAATCCGTAAAGAGTAGGGGGTTTTGACTAAGGTGACATTTGGATTCTACCCCATTACTAGCACTTTGTCAAGGTCTTTCCTTATAGGGTTTCCCTCTCCAACGCCTACTAGATTTTATGGTAATGAACACATTTTCATGGATGTCAATAAGATGGCCTTGAATACCAACCACTACCTCATTGGTTGAAATACCTCTATGTGCTTCTTTCCTAAGCACTTATAGAGTGTGAGGAGTACCTACCCCTAATTCTCTCACTTAATTAAATGAACGTGGATATCCCAATGCTACAATTCTAGGTGAAGTTCATGTGACCAACCAACTAATATTTTGGTATTCCAACAAAAGCATCCCTTATCACATGTCGTTTGTGATCTCTTATCCCAATTTTCTACCTAAAATCTATCTTTAAAGTAAAAAAGCTCATGGTACAAAATGCATAAGTCATAGAAAATTCAAAATTATCTACCTTTTTCATTGTTTATTTCTAGATGTACTAGAATATGTAACACATATTCATAATAAAATTTCAAAAATATAGAGATATGCTTATCCAAATTACAAATAAATTAATTTTTTTCTATTTTTTCATGTAATGCAACCCATTTTTTTTTGTAAGCTAGCATAGGACCTTTCATTTTCTATTAATTTGGGCTGAAATATGTACATGCATTCGATGACCTCAACCCGCCCCGAAGCGAAACCAGGTCTGTTGGCCATCTTAAGTTTTTATAGGCCATCCAAAATAAAAAACAAAGAGTCTGCTTGTCCATGCCAAATGTACTAAACAGTGAAAGAAACTAATCTTGTTTCCTATCAACATAAAGATCTATGACCAAAAGGGAGAACTTGCTCTCAGTAATCTATCTAATTTCCTATCAACCAATTAGTTCTAAAAAGATATTATTATTTTTTTTCCCTACAACTCTTTTCATTTCTTAATGATTTTATGTGTTTTTCCTTTTTGTTTTGTTTTTTAATTCGTTAAATTACTAAAGTAAACCTCTTAATAATTTAAAAAATAAACAAATCATTTCAGTTTTGTTAAGACTTTGAAGTACTTCACTCACCGAGAGTTAAGGTACTAATCTCAACATTCATTATGTTCATTAATTTTTTAAAAATATAAAATCATCCTAAGTTTTAAAGAAAAAATGTTCTTGTATATCACTATTTATCCTATATATGTATATTATGTTTTGGTTCCATCTCCAAGGTATTAAAAGGTACTTTACATAAAAGTAAAATAGTAACATTAGAGAATAAAAAAATAATAAATTTATATATTTTCAAAAGTTTAATCAATTTGTTACATTTCATCATTTTTTTTAAATGAGATTTCTTTATTTATCTGAAAATATCTATTCATTACATTTTGCATAAAAAAAGAAATTGTCCTTTGATTTCACTGACCTAATATTGTATATTAATTAATGAGATGCTTTTGTGGTTTTTTTGTGGTTTTATATAAGCCACTAGCTCATTTTGTGAAGGAATTGACCATTTTTTTCCTCTCAATATTTATTACGAACACCACTTTGAATTAGATCACAATATCTATGGATTACATAGTCGATGAAAAAAATAATTTTTATATTTTAGTTTTATTACTATAGTACTAAAATGGTGTATCAATATGAACATATAGCTTATACTCTCCATAAAAATAAAATATCAACGTTTGAAAATATAAACATTAATATGGTTACGAAAAAGTCAATAGATAAAATTTATATATTTGAAAATTTTAATCAATTTGATACATTTCAATTTCTTTCTTGAGGACCATATTATTTTTTAGCTATCACAAAATATCTTTGCAAATTAAGGGATGTCTATATTTTCAAATTTATGTTACGTTTGTCAGGCCAAAAGAGGTTTTCATTAGCTTGCACTAACCTAATATTATATATTAATTATGAAAATGCTTTTTTGGTTTTAAAGAGGCCACTACCTAATTTTATGAGATAATTGACCATCTTTTGTATCCCATTATTTATTACAACTAAAAATATATATATTACAATATCTACGGATTATGTAGAAATTATGAAACAATAATTATCATATTGTATATGGATGACTTGGTCATTACAAGAACCAAGGTTTTAATAAGTAATTTTTTCACTTTTGAATTTTTAGTAGAATTATTAATTTTTTAGATTTTAAGTTTTTGTGATCCATAATGTAGTAAGCTTGTCTTCGGGATTAATCACATTAGTATTGTTCGGTCGATGTTTTGAACTAGCTAATGTGGTTCATCCTTAAGAAAAAGGTGAGAAAATCCAAAGATCCTAATGACTAAATAGCAAGGATGAGCCCCAAGGGTTAGCTTAGTTGGTCAAAAAACCGTGCATCGTCATCGGGAGGTCATAGGGTCGATTTTTCCCGAAGCCCTTGGGGTTAGGTCATGCGAGTAGGTCGTGGGTCGATTAGCCCAGATTTTTCTGTGGATGTAGCGATCACTCACTGACCAAGGTATTCGTGAACAAAAAAAAAAAAAGAGAGAATAGCAAGGATGCATCACTAATCAAAATTAGCCATTAGAAACTACCATTAGGAAATTAGTTATTAAATATAAAAATGAATATTATTTTTATTTTTAAAATCTATTCAAATGACTAGTTGTTTATAATATTAATCATTAATTATATTTAATTATTTATAAATATTGAAAATATTACTCATTATAATAACCCATTAAGAAATTATTGTTAGCCTCACTCTCTTAATAATCAATTAATAAATCCAAATATTAAATTAAATTAATAAAATCATGAGAACTCCTCAAACAAAGGATTCTAGTTTGGATGAGAGATTCTCTCCAACTAGCTCTCCTAAATTAGTGTGTAAGTTGAGAAAATGTCTCAACCAAATGAGTCTAAGATAGACGCACTATGTTAATACCAATTGCTCATGTATTTAAATGTGTTACTAAATTATTTGAATAAGAGAGAATTACATGAGCATGAGAGACCACATGATGGATCTCTACCTTTTTCGCCAGTTTATTGTTCTGTGAGTTAATTTGCTTTGCATATGGTTTTATGGCCGTATGATTCTCCTTCATGTGGTATTAGAGCTGATCAAATCTTGAGTCCCAGACTCTAATTTGACTGGGAATCCTGGGCTTGCAAAAGATGTAATTCTGACACCATCTCTGCAACTGCGACCTATAGACCAAATGTTTTGGCTCTCAATCACATCACGCGTGATCTCCGAGCAGTGTTAAATGGAATCAAGCGACGTTCTCTACTGATTTTGACTGATCTAAAGATGAAAGACAGAGAAGACCCATAAAAAGGAACATCTAAAAAGGAAATATGAGATTTATCAACATCGAAGGTCAGATCTACAAAGTGTTTCAGATCTGCTATAAATTGGTCCTTCGTCAATCCCATACTCTGAGAAAAGAGCCTCTACATGCAAGGAAATGATGGCCAAATCTGAGACGAGATCCAACTCTTAGCCTCATAAGATATTTGCAGCCTACAACAATATCTTAAAGACCATTGTTCCAACCTCAAAGCAAGTGTGATCGGAACATACCAGCACACATTGGGATTTTTAATCAAAAAACAGATATTTTCACAAACACAAAATTTCATTAGATTGACTCACGAAATCCTATCTTCTTGATCCCTCGATAGTCAATATGGCATCACAGCAAAAGAAGGATCAATCTAGAGATGGCAACGACAATGAAAAAAATTGTTCGCGCACTAGAAAAATCTTGGAGGTTGATTTCCGCTCCACGACATCTCCACAAAGTGTGATCTAATGCTCTCCAACACCTGATCCAACCCATATCGCATACAGAAAAGCCTTGTGTGTGTATAGAAATTTGTAAATGTTTTTTTATTTAAGCATCTAAAAGTGTGAACGATAGCTACGTTGTAAGCGCTGACATATCTTTGGGCGGTAAGTTAAATAGCATTATTTCAGAGTTGGAATATATTATTACATTTCTTAATGAGCTAACAACGCCAATGGAGATCCAGAAGCATTGGAAGACTTTTGTGTGGTAGTTTCATTGAATTCTGGACAACGACCTTTATTTTGTTAGTGTGGCTTGCTTTGTCCTGTACATTCAAGCGCTCTTGTAGCTTATTGTTTTAGGTTGCATTGCCTTCACTGTTGGATGTTCAATCCCATGAAACTTGCACAACATATCTCTCTAATGGTAGTCTGGATCTGCATGCCTTATAATCCAAAGATGGCTCAAAATCACTGCCAACTAATGCTCTCTGCTTCAACTCTACAACATGATAAAGAGCTTGGAAATCGGTTTTCCAGATATCAATATTTCCTGAGCACTTGAATGTGGAGGCAGATGTAAAGTTGGTTGTGAATGCTTCTCCACAATGGGTGTGATCTCACAAGGCCACACACAGGTTCTGAGTGCTTGTCTATTGCATTGCATGGATGATGGTTTTCAACATTGCATTAACAAGTGATCGTGTTGTTTCTTGATTGAGAAATAATTTATTTCAACATCTTCTTAACCAAGAGATTGTACTCTTTGATGTCACTCAAATGGGAGAATTTCAGAGTAGTAATTTAGAAGACACACAAATTAGTAACAATGCCACCTACAAATGTCTAAGAGGCTAGGCCTTGTTCCACGCCTCCATTTGATAGGTCGTGTGTCATGCTCCCATACTCTTTCTTGGGCTCCATGTCAACTTTCCACAACCAAGTCACATGTCAATGTGTAATCCTAGGGGGTTTGCATTCGGCATGTGGCACTGGTGTGTTAGTGTAGCACATTATTAAGCCACTTGAATTATGCTTCACATGTTAATTATGTTCTATATAATTATTAAGTGGAAGGTCATAAGTTTTTTCCTGAGAGAAACCTGTAAGTTTCCTTCATGCGAAAACAAGTCAAGTGAAAGTCGTTATTGTGATCCAAAGAAAGGTTGAGTCAGTTTTTTGAAGAACAAATTCATGCCAGAGAGTTCTATGTCTATGCTTGAGAAGCCTCACTGAAGACATTGTCATGATGATGTATCTTGAAGGTTAATAGAAACATATTTTTTTGTGGTGTTTGTGTCCTAGATCCGCCCAAAATTGAATAAGGGGATCATAGGTACACACTGTGTTGTGAATGTGCTTGCATGAATTCTGTTGATTTTGTAAAAATGCTCTTTTTCTTATGATTCAACAAAAAAAATACATGCACATAAGAAAAGCTTACATATACAAGTCATCGATCAAGCTCTTGAAATCAAAGCTCCCATAATCAATTAAGGTCATAAACACAAAGCGTCACATCATCAACTTGATAAAAGTAATATTCTGCAACACCATTTTACAACAACTCATTCATGCCATCAAGTTAAGGACGCTACAAAATCAAGCATTTCAAGCCAAGACGACACCAATATCATCAAAATTTTTTGTATCACTTGCAGATAAACATTTTTTAACTGAATTGTCCAGGTGCATTTTCGGTTGTAACCGACACCCTCATTTGATTTGTTAAAGTGCATCATTAAGTCAAGTAAGTTGTTACTTGAACATTGAATTTATCATTCGTCATTTGGGTGCATTTTCAACAATGTTTGACGCCCATCATTTTTCAGCACATTCAGTGCATCACTAAGTGCAATAATCACCCAAGAGTTCAAGACAACAGGTGTTTAAAGCAAGTACAAAAATCATCAACAAGTGAGCATGCCATTAGAAACAATCAAACAAACAAGTATTTCAAGTCAAAACAATCAAGCAAGCGAGAGTGTTCATAAAATAATCAAGCAAGCAATTATCATCAAATGAGCGTAACTTCTAATCTTCAAGTAAGCATCAAAACAAGCATGTGTCTACAACAAGTGCACTAAGATCAAGTGAGCATGTCAAGTAACCAAATCAAGTGCGATAGTTAAATGCACAACAAGCGAGACTTTGTAAAGTTCATTACAACATTCATAAACTTCCTTTCAGGAAAAGTGATCGTCATCAAGCGAGCGTCAAGTCAACAATTCAAGCACGTGTTTAAAGCATCAGCAATTAGCAAATAGTACAAGCGGCCATGTGATTTCAGTGATAAACGCAAGTGCACATTTTTCAAGCACGACTTCTACACCAAACAAGCTTGACTTCAAAGTAAGCAAGGTAACATGGCGACACACATTCAGTTGTCCGAAATTATTAACAATTTAATGTTATCATCAGCTGGTGACATAGTTGCACATCAGCAAAACCACTCTTGCTGACATTCAAGTGCATCTTCAACATGCACATGAAACAATTGAGTTCCTTCAACTAGAATCACAACTACAAAGAATTGAGTTGCAAGAGAAGCGTGTTCCTTCCAAGTATTTTCCAAATACAGCTGATCATTCGAACTCATTCATCCAACCAGCTTCAAGTGTTGAAGATGTTCCAGTGAAACTTTCTTCCAAACCCATCATCAAGCCATGGGAATAAATCCAAAGTAATCGAAATCGATGCGGCTTAGGATATGTGGAAGATGATGACAACTTACATATCCCTGATTATTCAAAGCCCATTTAGTTTGTCAGTGCCAGATTACTTGAAAATATCACCTCAACAAGTTCTCTGTAAGTTGCAAACAGACATCAATGCACACAAACTGGAAGTGCAGACAAACAGAAATGCATGCAAACTCAAGTTGTAGGCAAACTGAAATGTTCTCATTGTCAAAGAACCAGTCATCTGGAAGATCAGTGTTTTGATCTCCATCCTTGTCACCATTTTGGCAAGTCAAATCGTTCATCAGAGAAATGTAGCAAACAACCAGAATCAACCAGATTAAAGATAAATTATTCATGGATTGATCCTTGGGAATGGTCATCCACATCCAAAAGATTGTATAAGTTTTACAATCAGATTTACTCACACATATTGCAGCAAATAGTCAAATGAAGATGGTACTCTCATGCAGTTGAGTGGGGGAGTACATTAGTGAAACACTCCTACACCTGAAGGGGGGAGTTCAGATATAATTTGGAGAAGATTGCCTCTCCTTTCAGCTAACAAAGGGGGGAAAATGTCAATGAAATTGACAAGTGGTTGTCAGACTAAAAGTCTTGACACCATCAACGAAGTAGCCAATGGATGATCATCATCAGCAAATACGCCAATGGGCATTCATCAAATTGTGTCAGTTGACACCGGATGTTGTTTTCAAGCAAAGGACAGTTGGATCCTTTTGTGGCATGGCACATGATGGAGTTGTCAAGCAACATCCATAGATTAATTAGAGATGCAATTGATTCATGTTCTCTTAAGATTAGGATTTTTTTAGCATCCAGCATTGGCAGTTTTTTCAGGCAAATGATTTTTGACGATCGACTTGAGAACTTGGAAGATGGTTCCTTGTTCATTTTGGATTTATCATTGAGGGGGGGAATGTTAGCCTCACTCTCGTAATAATCAATTAATAGATCCAAATATTAAATTAAATTAATAAAATCATGAGAATTCCTCAAACCAAGGATTCTAGTTTGAATGAGAGATTCTCTCCAGCTAGCTCTCCTAAATTATTGTGTAAGTTGAGAAAATGTCTAAACTAAGTGAGTCTAAGATAGATGCACTATCTTAAGACCACTTTCTCAGGTATTTAAATGTATTATTAAATTATTTGAATAAGAGAGAATTACATGAGCATGAGAGACCGCATGATGGCTCTCTGCCTTTTCTACCAGTTTATTGTTCTATGATTTAATTGGCTGTGCATATGGTTTTATGGCTATATGATTCTCCTTCAATTATTAATTAATAAAATAAAAAAACCAAATCAAAACATATTAATAATAAATTAAAATGGATAATAAAATAATATAAATTTTTTATATATATATAATAAAAAATATATATATAAAAATAAATAAAATATATATAATATATTATATATATATAAAATAATAAATTATTATTAAATATATACTATAAAATAAATATATATAGTAATATATATATATATATATTAATAGATAAATAATAGAATAGATAGATAGAAGTAGATAGATTAGATATACTAAAAAATTCAATAATAATAATAAAAACAATGTAAAATATTAAGAATTAAAAAATAAATAATAACAATAGTTAAAAAAAAAAAAATCAAGATAAAATAACTCAAATCTAGCTCTTACTTAATTTCCACCCATCATCCCTATTGAGATTTTTAGCATGTTTCTCAATCTCAATAGCCTCTCTTAGTTTCCTATGGTGGAAATGATCAATCCTGGCAATGACCATTGCCTCCTCAATGCAAACATGGTCCTTAAACTTCTTTGCATGCTCTGCCAGAGATGAGGAGCGAGATTGGTTGTGCCTGATGTCTGCAACATGCTCTTGGATTCTTTGTTTAATAGAGCAGTCGATCTCCACATTGTAGGGAATCCCACATGAACTTGAGATCGAGTAGACACCTTTCATGTCTTTTGGGTCAATAGGGTCTTTAACAGATCCAAAATAATTCCTAATGGTATTAAGGGGCTTGAAAGTAGAGGAGACATTATTCTTCTTCAGAATATGGGCAATCTTGTTAGTATTTCACTTGATAAACAAGAGTTTCACCTTAGAGATTGGGTCTTCACTAGGAGGCTTAACCCTTGACTCTTTATGGGCTCTTTGGAAAGCCTTCAGGCATTGAGACCTACTATAGCCATTATTTTCAAAAACTTTAAGAAGATGAGACTTTTCCTTTTCAAGGTGAATCTCCTCTAAAATTCTTAAAGCACTGGTGGCTAGAGTACTAAGAACCCCTAGCTTTTACACTGGAAAATGATGAGAACTGGAATGAAGATATTTCTTAGTGTGCATTTTCTTGCGAAAGACTTGGTGAGAAACAGAACCATTATTCATCCTGGATAGAAGGATGTATAAGAAAGGAAGACACCCATTCACTTCAACGCCCATCATGAATTTGATATAGCCTGATTGAGAATTAAGATGGTAAAGAAACATATCTAATTTTTTGCGCCCAGAGGCCAAAAGACACAAGTATCATCTACAAACCTCTTCCATTTCGTAGGGTGAAATGGAGTTGAAGCCAAGGCCTTAGCCTCAAAATACTCCATGAATAAGTTAGCAACGATAGGGGAAAGACGAGAACCCATGGCTACCCTACAACTTTGTTCAAAGAACTCACCTTGAAAACTAAAGAAAATAGAGGTGAGGCAAAGGGCAACTAATCTAGCACTGTCATCATCTGTGATCTTTGTTATGGAACCAGCTCAGAAAAAGATAGAAAAGATAGATGAACACATTAGAAATAAGCCTCTTCGGGGGGAAACCTCCTTTACATTACACAAATGAACAATTCTTGGATGATACAAATGACAAGGCCTCCTTTCTATATATAGGAGTCTAAGGGGTCATAATATAATCAGAGCCGACATAGCAATAATAATGTAAGGGAACAATAATAACAATAGTGGGCTTCTATGGGGCACAATAGTAAATATGGAGACTACATGGGTACAACAATATAATAAGGGGGCTGTACTAATAACAATAAGCAGTTACACTAGTAGTATAGGGACTAACATGCCCCTCTCCTTCAAAAAGTGTTGTCCTCAATGCTTGAGTAGTTCTTGATGCTTCTGTATAAAATTGTTGTCCTCCCACGTGGAATCTTTAGCAGGTAGGTTCTTCCACTTGATGAGATACTCTGAAATTGATTGATTTCATAACTGCTGGGTTCTTGTTTCTGTGACTGCTCTAGGTTCCAATATGATTTTTCGTTCCTCTTCAAGTTCTGTCCATATTGTTTGAATTGGGATATTTTGCAAATTTTGAATGAGTGGCCACACTTCTTCATCCTTCTTCCATTCATCCCTTGTTTCGTTTATCCAATCTAGTTGGATAATAGAAATGACGCACAAAAATGCTTCCATGTCCTCATCCTTTCTTGAGAGTGCATCGGCCATGACATTTTGCTTTCCTTTTTTGTAGATGATTTCAAAGTCATAACCCAACATCTTTGTGACCCATTTTTGTTTCTCTTCAAAGGATAATCTTTGTTGTAAAAAGTATTTAATATTATCATGATCCGTTTTTACCTTGAAGTGTCTTCCCATTAGGTAAGGTCGCCATTTGTCAAGTGTGTGTAGTATTGCCAATGTTTCCTTCTCATAAATAGCTTTCTTGAGGGACATTTGTTTATATGTATGTAGCCATAAAAATACCTAATCGTTTACATCAAAACTTCTTTCATTGCAATGTTGATCTACCTGTTGTTTCATTTGATTTTGCACCAAAGTGGCGTTATCGTTTAAAAGTTAGAGAACTTGTTGTTGATGCTCGATGTCATCTTTCACTACTTTAACCTTTTTCTTCTTGACATGTCCTATCTTGAGAGTTTGAGGAGTGGTAATTTCTTCCAATGCTTTACAAGATATCGTCAGATTCATTTCCTTATGCTCGATGTGATTTTTCACTTCTCAAACATTTTTCTTCTTGATATGTCCTTCTATCTTGATAGCTTAAGGAGTAGTAAATCCGGCCAATGCATTACAATATATGGTTGGATTCGTTTCTTCTCTCTCGATGTGATATTTCACTTCTTGAACCTTTCTCTTCTTGATATGTCCTTCTATCTTAAGAGTTTGAGTGGTAATTCTTGCCAATGCTTTACAAGATATGGTCGGATTCATTTCTTCTTTATCTGGGGTTGGGTTGTGGTGTAAATCCTCTTCTTTTGATGTTTCTTGATCCTTTTCTTCCTCCTCTTCATAATCTATGTAAAATAACTTCTTCTCAGCACACTTATGACATTTAGTGCATTTTCTATCACAATTGTGACAAAGCCCTTTTCCTCTTTCTTCTTCCAATTGTTGTGCTGTAAGCCTTGTAGGTAGTGGAAGGCTAGGAGAAGAAACACTTCCATAATTATAGTCATGAGTGGTGGGATTCCTTGTTTCCATAATTTTGCTTTCAAATTTTCTTGCCAACCTGAATGCCTCCTCCAATGAATCAGGTTCCCAAAAACAAACCTCATGTTGAACGTTATCCTTTAAATTCCCTATGAAGACATCAATACTTTGCTTCCCTGGAATACAATTTACCCTTCTATTCAATTTTTGAAAGTCCTCAATGTGCTCTTCCATTGAACCCTTTTTTTTTATATTTATCAATTGGCTAAAGAGGGAGTTTCTCTTTGTATCCTCATAATGTGCTATCATTTCCTCCGTGAAAATTGACCATGTAACAAGTGGTTTATGATAACAAAGCCATTTATACCATAAAAATTGATCTGGATCTAAATATGAACATGTAATACATACCTTTTGTAATAGTTTCACCTCATGTAGATCGAAATATTGCTCCATCTGTAGTATCCAATTTACTGGATCATTTCCATCGAACTTCCTCATATCGCCTTTTCTTGATTTCAGGAGCTCGATCTTGAAATGACTGTAACTATGTACTTTCATATCTCAAAGTTCTGAAATTGTCTCCTGAAGTATCCCTCTGAGTCCTCTTTCTAACCAAGCAAGTCTGATTAGAATTTGATTCTCCAAGAAAGAGTTATAGCCAATATCGTAAGATGACCTGATTATATAATGTTTCAATAGAACGAACTTGTACGACGTGCCACGCGTCACTGTTTTGACCTTCGGATCTAAAAATTATGTACAGAAAACTACAATCCATCCCCTTTATATAACTTCTTACGAAATTTCAATTTGTTGCTCAGAGAGAAAGTTATGACAAGTTTCCCACGGTGACCTATTTGGAATGTAATTCGGGGGTCTGCAAAAACCCTAACTTACTGAGATTATATCTCTGAAAATATAGTGAGACAGGATCTGAAATTTGGAGATGAGGTTTAGACCGATTTTGTCTCAAATGGGTTTTTGTTGTAGCTCTTAAAACTTTTGTAGCGAAAGATGTATAGCGAAAATCCCACAATAACCTGTTTGGAGCAGCGAAACCCTAGAATCCAAAGCTCTGATACCAAATGTTATGAAACCAGCTCACAAAAAGATAGAAAATATAGATGAACATCTTAGAATTTAGCCTCTTTGAGGGGGAAACCTCCTTCACATTACACAAATGGACAATTCTTGGATGATACAAATGACAAGGCCTCCTATATATATATATATATAGATACGAGTCTAAGGGATCATAATATAATCAGAGACAATATAAAAATAATAATGTAAGGGCACAGTAATAATAATAGTGGGCTTCTATGAGGCACAATAGTAACAATATGAGGACTACATGGGTACAACAATATAATAAGGGGGTTGTACTAATAACAATAAGTGGTTACACTAGTAGTATAGGGGCCTAACAATCTTATTTATGACATCAACAACCTCTTGAATAGGAATACAAGTATAAAGGGAGAGAACATCAAAAATCACTAACAAATCACTAGGTTCCAGCTTAATATCCTTCAATTCATTAACAAAGGAAGGAGAGTCCTCAACAATGGAATCAGTGTGACCAACAAGAGGTTTGAGATTTTGAGCTAAGAACTTAGTTAGATGATAATTAGGTCCACCTATTGTGTTAACAATAGGTCTCAAGGGGACCCCAACCTTATGAATCTTGGGAAGACCATAAACCCTAGGGGTAAGGGGATTTCTTTCAATAAGTTTCTTACAAAGAGGTTTAAGGGCATTAATGGAATTAATGGGGACTAATATTTCTTTGTTAACTTTTCTAATAGGATTCTTATTAAGCTTGATGTAACTACCACTATTATAGAGATGGTCAATCATTTTATTCGATATAGTCTGATTTATCAAGAATGACAGCTGCTCCACCTTTATCATCTTTTAGGATGACAATGTCAAGGTTTTCCTTTAAGGGCAAGTAAATCATCTTTGCTAACAATTCTTTTAGGAGGTTTAGCCTTCCTAAGAACGATAGCACAGTCATGCCTTATAACCTCTTTAACATTATCAGGAAGGTCCTTGATACCAAATTCAATGTTGCAAATAATGTCATTAATTGGAATCTTATTGGGGGCAAGGGAAAAGTTAAGACCCATGCACATTAGCATACCTTTCATCTAGATTTTGTGTATCATCTAAAAAAAATTACTTGAGACATTGAGTTTGGTATATTATTATAATCAAAGCATGATGCAAGTGTAGAGAAACCTGTTACATCTACTAAGATGAAGCATGCAAATCTTCAAGGTCATTAATTGTAACAATTGGTAAATGACAATGTTGTGAATCTTATTTAGTAGGGATAAATGAGTGGGATGCTTATATGTTTATGGACCCTTTAGTTGAAGTTAATTTTTTGAAAGAGTAGGCTATGCCTAGGCTTTAGGAAGATGCAATTATAGTGGGTTGCACATATGTAATTTCACCTTTTTTATTATGTTGATTAGTGGATGTTCGAAAAACAAGCTAAGTAGGTTCATCATACTTTTATATCTTCTAAAGGTAGCCAAATAATAATTATCTAGAAGAGTTGATTGAGTGGTTGACTATGCAGTTTCCTAGTGAAAAATCTAAATGAAAGTACCAAACTAATGCACATCACATGGTAGTAATCAAAGAGTTACTATACACCATCTCTATATTAAGTGTACCATGACTTCCTCATTTTAAGCAAGTTTGTTACATCTTTGTACTGTATAAGATGGCCTTAGTGGTAGATCTAGAAACAAATATGTATTATGTATGCCAATATCCTTCTTTCTCATACTCTTATGTAGGTTGAGTTATAGTCATATATGTACCAATATCCTTTTTTCTCATACTCCTATGTAGGTTGAGATATGGTCATATGTGTGTCAATAAACTTCTTTCTCATACTCCTATATAGATTGAGCTATGGTCATTTGTGGTTAATTGATGTCATTAATTCTTTATACAACCCTCTTCTTAAGATACCTCTCTCTCAATTTAGCCTTGCTCTATGCATGAGCTTATTGTCTTGGTCTAACTTTTTAGGAATAATTTCTAATTAGCCATTTCTTTCATGCTTAATCGACCTAAATTGACAATTTATTATATTTAAAATATCAGAAAATGGATTCATCTTGTTCTAATATTTTCTAAAATTTAATATATATAAAAAAAACAAATAACATATAATTATAAATTTAAATTGTAAAATAAAAAAAAATAAATATATAAAAATTTAACACTGTTTTAAAAAGAAATGAAAATTATAAATATACATGCGAGGGAGGTGATTGAATATGTTAGTAATTCAATATTTTATAATAATAAAAAGTTGACTATTAAGAAACTTAATTATAAAAAATTGAGTATAAATAAAATGTTAAAGATTGATATAGTTAAAATTCAGGGATAGTACTATTTTATTTGGACTTGCCTAGGTGAGCTATAATTGGGTTGGTATGGATTTTCTTCAAATTTACTGATTTTTTTTAATTTAAAATTAGAAAAAAATGATTTTTTTTTAAATAATTTAAAGAAATTTACAATACAATAAAATAAAAAAATTAAAGTGTACTTAAAATTATATGTACTTAAAATTATAAAATTTATCAATATAATTTAGTTTTCCAAAAATTTCACCACATTCAAAATTCATTTTTTAACCTAAATTGGTAAATATTTAAACTATGCTATTTTGTTTTTATTGTAATTGTAAACATCATTGAAAACTAAACCACTCTTCGTCATGGAAATAAAGTGTGATATATTCAAATTCGGTTCTATATCGACCGCAGGTGGATGTATCCCTGCTGAGTCGTGGATGTACCGTTGCTGTGAAAGGAGCGCGAAGTAATGGAAACCAAAGATTGCAATTTCAATTGAAAAAATGATTTTGAACGTGGGTCGATCCCTGTAACGTGGCATCGGTCAGTGGCATCGGTCGGTGAGAGCGATAATGGTGTTTTCATGGGACTATAAGAGTCACAGCCCAGTAACTTCTACGGTGGCTGGTGCAACGCACCCCTACAACATTTCGATACCTGCTTATCTAAAAATTGTTAAATACATGGGCGGGCTTGTTCCCATACAAAGTAGTTTACCACCTTCTAACCTTGACAAAGTAGTTTACCACCTTCTAACTTTGACAAAGGAGAGTTCACCCACTCTTCATTACATACAAGCTTTTTGTTCTACCACTTTTTGCAGTGCAATAAAATGGGTGGCAAATCTAGTGTCGCCTAGTGTCAGTGGATTCCTGCTTTTGTATTTTCTAAATATATTCAAACTCAATTGGTGGTTAAGAAGGAATTTGACGAGTTGCTTTGCTTCAGATATATTTACTTGCACCCAACCTATTTTACCAATGTCATGAAGGACTGGATCAATACAATGTACTACACAAGGTGTCCAAAACAATTTAGGGAAATTCTCCATCAATAGCTCACCAGCACGAACACAAATGGATGCATTATCAGTGACAACTTGGACTATGTTGTCCTCTCCTATAGATAATATGGTGTCCTTTAGTATTTGAAATAAATATTCAACAGTGTTTGCTTTGTCCATACAATCAATAGTAGACAAATGGATCACTCCCTGAGGACAACAAGCAAGTGTGTTCACAAGAGGTCTAGACTGACGATTAGTCCAACCATCACTAACTAAATTACATCCAGAAATAACCCATGAATCCCTGATTGGTTTAACTCTTTCCTCCATTCTTTGTTTTCTCCTATCAATTCCTTTGGTCCTAAGACTTTCATAGCTTGGAAGAACATATTAGGGACCAAAATGACCGATCTTTTTTAACATATCATGAAATACTGGGCTTTTGATAGTGTCGAAAGAGATATTACAACCAATGAAAAAATCATAAACTGCATCATCTACCTCATTTCGCTCCAATGGTTTCCAAGCTTTCTCCAATATTTGTTGTGTTGGATCAATGTCTAGTAAAGTAGGTTCTCTTTGTGATCCATATGGCATAGAAGATGTTGTAGATGCCAAAAATGGTGGGAAAGAGCTTTGTATTGAATTAATAACATTTTCTCTTCCCATGAGTTTATCTTGTGTTCTTTTTCTTCTTGCTTCTTGGACTACTTTTCCTTGCTTATGATCATTGACTTCTTCACTTAAACTTTTCTTCACATCTTTATCAATTTTAGTACATGCTACCACTCCTCCACCAGTTCCACCCACAATGCTAAGCAAATGATCTCTTGCTCCGGTCACTGATGTCCCACAAGTATTATTGCAGAACTTGCAGTAATTTTTTCCATCATTTTTTCTTTCAAGATATTTCCATTCAGGAAGTTTCGATCTAGGTGCCATCAATGTCCTTTAGAGGGTCTCCAAGTATCTTGTTCGCAAGGAAAAAAAGCATTCAAATTCAATGAACTATATTTGTACATATTTTGAAAAACAAAAATTTTCAAACTATAGAGAATAAAAAAGAGACAATGGGTAGAAGTCTACTTATGATATTACCTATAATTGAATTAAAAACATGGCACTCTATGTGAAACTAAAACACATTAATTCCTAGGAATCGAGTAGAAAATTGCAAATATGGCCAAGAAAAATTTCAAAATTATTAATAGAGTGATAATTGGATAGATACAAGGAAATTAATATTTACATGTCTATTAACAACTAAGACAAAATATTTGATCAAAAATAACAAATAATAGTTTTCATTTAATTTCAATTTGTTATGTGTTCTATCTTATCCAAATTTATTACACAATATTGACTACGGAAAATCCCCTCTAGTTGAATTCCACATGAGTGATCCTTGTTTTGCAATGGAATGCAATCCAGGTAATCACTATACTCCAACCTGGTAATGGATATCATAAAAAAAATCATGAGAATAAAAAAAAAAATATGATTTAATATATTTGCATTTTTTTAATATAAAACTTACAATTCCCTATATTTTTTTTAATTCCAAAAGTGTTTAGTAGATGCATTGATCCAAAATTCTTTGTTGAAGAGAACAAATTCTTAATTCTAACTCTATTTCGCTACTAATTTGGCCAAGAATTCTTTATGGAAGGGAATAAGTTTTTAATTATAATTTCTAAGTATACTTTGCTACTACATTAACACATAATTCCATGTTAATTCTCATTATTTGTAGAAGGTTTCCAAAAAAAACAAGATTAGTTGGTAAACTAGTTTTATTGCAATGTTTAAAAAATAGAATTTACCTTCTGGATTTCAGACCTCTGTGGCTCATTTTTTCTAACAGTATGAATCATTCTTTCTCAACGTTTCGAATCTCAACAGAGATCCATCATCAGGACCAATTGAATGCTTGATAGAAGAAGAGCATATTTACCTTAAATCTGCTCTTCTTCTATCAAGCATTCAATTGGTCCTGATGATGGATCTTTGTTGAGATTCGAAACGTTGACAAAGAATGATTCATACTAAGTCAAAAAGAATTTACCTTCTTTGGCATAATTTAATCAATGAATATGTCATTTTCTAAAATTAACTACTGGATTTTTTATGATCGATTAATGCAAGAATCTGGAATTCTAGAAGAATTAAAACACTTTTTTATAGAGGTTGTTGAACTAAATTCCAGACCTAGCTTTTCGAAAATAAAAACAAATTTTGTTAATTCGATCAAGGCGCCTTAATAATAATATCAATCATAATAATTTGTAGGCTAGTTAATATTACAGCCTCGTTATATTTAGTGATGCTATTGGCTATAACCAATCAAGTATTATCGAGTATTTCAATTTGTCAGATAGATGTTACGTTGGCGACGGTCTAACCTTGTATACGTTGGCGTGTAACGAATGGATGTGACGTATCACGTGTACTGCATTATAGAGCATAAACTGGAATACTCTTCTACTACTCCCAAGTCACTGTGGCTACTTCCTTTCAATCCACCATACCTAGTCCATAGAAATTTCCGTCGCACATCCATTGCCTTTACGATCAACATCGATGAAGATGTCTCAGAAAATAGTGTGGTGGGATGAATTGCCGGAGGACTTGCATGAAGAGATATTGTCGTGGCTGTCTCTTGAAAACTTGTTAAGGTTTAGCTGCATCTCTAAAAAATGGAACGCTTTAGTTTGTTCAACCAAATTCATAACTGGTCTTTGGGCTAAGCAGCCTCAGCCCAAGGGAAGGAGGCCATGGCTACTTATTCAAAATTTAGCAGACTGCCGGAAGCCTTGTGCGGCTTATTGTTTCTACACACAGACGTGGAAGACATTCCCGTCGCTTTCCTTCATTGGGGAGAATGAAAATAGCGAAATTGAAGCTGTTTACTGCTATGGATCCGCGGTAGGCCTACTTTTGGTGAAGCCGACTGGTAGTGACAGGTACACGTTGTGCAATCCTCTCACGCGGACATCCTTCCAACTTCCCGACCTGAATTCCATATTGCAAATAGTTCTTATAGACATCGTGAATGATGGAGACGGTGACAATGACTACAAAGTGGTCGCTGTTGGTTGGGACGATAACGGAGGACAAACGGTGGAAATCTACGAGCCGTGTGAGAGGATATGGAAGATCGCTGGATTTCTGCCAGAGGATCGGCTAGCAATTGAAGGTCATATTGTTTTTTCCAAACAAGATGGTTTCCTCTACTGCGAGAAGCAGACTCAAACCGGTCAAGGCGTGATAGCTTTCAGCGTGCGAGACGGTACGTCGTTTTTAGTTCCATTTCCTGATCCAGGCGTCCAGCCGGCTCGATTGGCCCATTTCTCTGACTTGTTCATTTGCCAGTCGCGGATTCTACTTTTATCGGGAATACTTCAGCAGCCCCAAGCGAATGGAGCCGTTCTTGGTTTACAGAGCGTGATTTTTTGGGAGTTGGAGAAGAAAAATGATGGAGGTTCCTCTTGGTGTTGGAAGGAGTTTGCGAGGATGCCTCCATCGCTACTCGATGAGTTTTACAGGTTTATTGGTGCATATCATTTAAGATATGTGGTTACCATTACGAATATAAATTGCTTATTTCATTTGGTGGCTGTGGGGGATTGTGTATGCATCAAATCTTTAGATGCTTCTCGTAGTACAGAAGTACTAGTTTACAATATCAGTGAAAATTACTGGAGTTGGTTACCGACCGGTCCAATGTTGGCATATGGCATACATGCTGCCTTCACATTCGAACCGAGGCCCGATCTGAACTTAGAGTTGAAATAATCCTGGAACGCCCAAAATGACATTCTCATACATCTTACGATCTCATTCATTTATCTTGTATCAATCTCCATTCCTTATTACATATTAAATTACTGTCAACTGCCTGAGCTTCTCAACCTGAATATTAAATTACTGTCAACTGCCTGAGCTTCTCAACCTTCGATTCAATATTTTAATTGTAATTATCCCACTGATAAAAGGTGAATGAAGCTGGTTCCTTTTGACAAGCCTATAAAGAAGTCTTACTTTCTTGTGTCTTTAATATGTGTTAACGGGTTGGTATGGAAAATGGTTTAAAGTTATAACATTTTATTTTCAATTAATTTTATTATCTAATAAAATTTCAAAATGTATTTAATATATTTAAAAATTATTTTTATAAAAATTTGTATATCTAATTATTGGTAAGTGATTGTATTTGTTCACAAACTATAAGTAGGTTTATTAAAGATAATTGATATTTCTCGTTGAAATATTACTCCATTTTTGAAGTTAGAGTTATTTTCATTTTTATTTTAAAAAAATATTATTTATAGTAATTTAAATATTTTTTAAATCTCTTCATTTCACTCTACAAAGAGCCTTGGCCTTCTAAAAAAGTAGCAACGTAGTAATTAATTGACTTTTTTTTGTTTTTCACTCTAAATTTTAGGACTACCCAAATTGAGATCTCTACTGTTAAATCTATTTCTCTCTAGAGTTGAACTCAGAGGTTTGTTCTACAACCTAATATGAGGGGATGTGTAAGTACGTGCTCACGTATCTCTCAAAATAAAAATAAAAAACTCTAAATAGAAAAATATTGTCCAAAATAACTAAGAAAATTGAATATGTTATATATGTAAAGTAATTAGAAGTAGAAAAAATGTCTCATTAAGATCTTTTACAAAATATTTCAACATTAGATTTAAATAAATTATTTAAAGATCTATGTTAACAATGATTGGGACAATGGGGTTCATGCAATCCTTATGTGGACCTTTCTCGACAATATCCACTACCAAGAATAGGTATTTGTGTATGATTTCTCATGGAAATGTTGGATCTACTTCATGCAAAAGAAAACCCAGACATTCTCTAGATTTAGTTGCAACATGATCAAGAGCTTTTGGCTCCAGTGGAGGAAACTTAGGAAAATGTGTAGCAGCCACAAGTAGAGGAGGAGGGAGTCAAGAGAAGGAAGGAAGGAAGAATACTTAGGAAGCTCACATATTATTGTAGGATGTTAGACAGAATGTGGGAGCACCTACATGACAACACAAGAAGAGGAGGTCATCAGATCGGTACACTGGTGAATGGATCTGATGAGCGATATATTTTTGACAAAACCATCCTCATTCAAGGAAGCAGTGAAACAATAAGTTTGGCTTTCTTCCATTGTAGAGGAATATGATTCCATTATCAGAAACATTGTTTGGGAAATGGTCCCAAGGCCAACAGATAAATCAGTGGTTGGTTTGAGATGGCTTTACAAGGTAAATCATGAAGCAAATAGAAGCATAGAGAAACATAAGGTCATATCCGCAGCCAAGGGGTACTCTCACGTGGAGGGAATTGGCTATGAAAATACATTTTCTCCAGTAGAAAGGTACTCATCCATGAGGTCAATTCTAGCACTTTTAGCGCAGATGGGGTGGAAGATCTAGAAGATGGATATGTAGACAACATTCCTCAACAGATTTATTATGGGAGAGTATATTGAGAAACCATATGGGTTTTATACTTTCAATAGAGAGTCACATGTGTGCAAACTTAAGAGAGAGTTGTATGGAATCAAGCAAGCACCACGTGATTGGTATATTAGGATCAATATCTATTTCACCAGTTTGGGCTTCACCAAAAGTGACAAAGATGCAAACTTTTATCAAATTATGGTAGAATGTAACTTATTGATTATTTTGTTATACGCCGACGACTTGATCCTTACTGGTGATGAGAAGTTGATCAGATCTTGTATGGAGGACCTTGAAAGAGAGTTTGAGATGAAGAACATGGGACTAATGCATTATTTCCTTGGTTAGAAAGTATGGTAGGGAGATGGGGAATTGTTTGTCTCTCAAGGAAAGTATGATAATTATATACTAAAAGACATTGTGCATGGAAAGTAGCACACCCATGGACACTCATCTAGCAGATAACTGGAGAAAATAGTATGCCACTTCAGGTGAGGGAGTGGAGGCCACCATTTATAAGAAGCTTGTGGGTTCACTCACGTATTTGGTGAACATGTGATGAGACACGTGTTATGTAGTTAACCAGCTTATTCAAGCCATGGTTAATCCAACCAAACTTTATTGGAAGGAAACAAAGAATATGTTGATATACCTAAGAGGCACTACTAAGGTTAGTCTTTGGTGAAAAAATATAGAGGGAGTGAAGTTTCAAGGCTTTTCATATGCAAATTGGGCAGCGATACCATGAGATAAGAAGAGCACTTTAGGAGGAATTTTCATTGTTGGGTCAACAACAATTTCTTGGTATATCAGGAAGCATAGATTTGTGGCACTTATCTCAGTAGAAGCAGAGTACATGGCTACAAGTCAAGCAACATGTGAGGTTATATGGATGAGAAATATTCTTGGTTTATTGTGTTGTCAAAAGATGGATCCTACATTGATTTACTCTGACAATAAGAGTTGTATCAAACTCTCTAAGGATCTATTATTAAAAAATCGATCCAGCATATCGATAGCTGGTATCACCATCTATGAGATTGTGTGCAGAGGAAGATTATGTTGTTGTAGTACATTCTAACAAAGGAATAAGATGCAGATATTTTGACATATGCCTTATCAAGAGGAAAATTATAGTTCCATAGAAGTAGGATTGGAGTATCTGATAATCCCTTTATTGCTGAGAGGGAGTGTTGAAAATGCGGCAAGAAATTCCTAATTTAATTTCTCCTTGATTAAATTAGGAAAAATTTCAATTTCAATTTCAGCAAAATACTTGGAGGTAGTCAACTGAGGTGACATGGGTCTTGTCACTCATTTAACTCAGTAAATTCGAGTTAGATACACTTGAGTTCAATTCTACATCATTCATTGCTAATTTGTAGCAATCTATTTTAGTTCATTTGAGTTATTGTGAGTGTAACTAGTTCTCACTATTAGTAGAAATAGTGGACATTGAGTCAGGGGTGTGTATCTTTTTTCACATTGAGTAATAATTTAGTTAACATATCAGTCAGGCTAAATGAACTATTTCATGTAGAGGATTGAGTTAACCAATTGACATTGGAGTTCAACGACAACGTACTATCAGTTGTAAACTATTCCAAGTTCTATAGGTCATGCATACAGTCAGAGAAGGACCTATAGGAATTGTCCAATCCAAATTGTGTAATTTCGTAATTAATAGGGGCCTAATTCCCAAGGGAACAGTGCAAGGAATTAGGGGCTTGGAGGCTTGAAAGTTTGGGTAATTATTTTCTAAGATCAGTTAGTTAGGAAGAGGATAGAAGATATAGGTGCAGGTTGAGCTCAAGCTTCAGCGTAACATATTGTATTCATCCAAAATATTTGATTAATGCGATATAGAAAGTATGGGATTTTGAATAATTTCTTTCCATTGGATAAATATTTGTGTATGTGTGCTAAATATTGATTTAGGTTAATGATTTGGCTTCTCGGTTTTGAATTTTCTTTCGCAGATGAGTAGAGCAGCCTCCAGTCGAGTAGCTTCCAGTCTTGTGATTTAGTAAATTTCATGAGAAAATTAGAAACTACAGGTTAATTTCTACATTGATATGACTACCTTGGGCATGTCATGCAAATTAAAAATATATCTCATGAAAATATCAACTACTTGTGCAACCTTGTATGTGGAGTGTATAGGAAAAACATGAGTAGCTCTTACTAGTCTATCAATTACTACCATTATGGAATCATTTTATTTTTGTGTTTAAGTAAATCAGGTAAAAAGCTTATGGAAATCACTCCCGCATCCACCCTGGTATGGGTAAAGGGTTTAGTCGTCCAGTTGGGTGTTGATGCTCTATTCTCATTTACTAAAATTTTTGGCACTTAGCCAAATATTCAATGACTCCCATTTCATTTTAGGCCAAATGAACTAATTTTTGAGGGTTATAATCATTTTCAAGTATCCCGAATGGCGTAAAAGCTTTTTCTTATGGTGATCATTAATTACTTATTCACTTTCTCTTGGTCAAGTATACAAAGTTTTCTTTATAATAATAGCTATTTTTTGTTGATTTCATAATTTTTCCATTTGTCTAGATCAGATTCAATTTCTACATTTTTATATGTCTTATTATATTTCAAATCCAATAATGTTTCCTCTTTGACTTGTTCCAATAAATCACTTTCACTTTGATTGATATAAATCTCATGTATTTGTTTTAAACTCCAACTTAAGGCATCTACCACCTTATTCTCTTTTCATTTTATTTGTCAAATGTCAAATTCATATCCGCTTAGGAAATCTATCCATATGGCTTACATGGAGTTCATGTCAGGGTGATTGAAGACGTACTTCAATATTACATTATTTGTAATTAGAATAAATTTCCTTCCAATCAAATAATGCATTTTCATTTTAAGACCACGAATTACAACTGCAAACTCTAGATCATAGACTTCATACTTCTTCTCATGTTTTAATTTTCATGACTAGTATCCAAAAACATGTCCCTCCTACATAAGCACACCACCTAGGCCTTCCAGGCATGCATTTGTATAAACTTCAAAATATTTTCTAGACCTTTTATTTTGAGCACCTAAGTAATAGTGAGTATGTGTTTTAGCTTTTTAAAGAACCCTTGACACTCTTGTGTCCACAAAAAAATTACCTCATTTTTCTAAGGAGAGTTTATAGGACCTGCCAACTTGGAGAATCCTTCTATAAACCTATGGTAATAACATGTTATTCCCATAAAGGATCTTATATCAGGCACCTCCTTTGGTACCAACGATTCAGGGATGACCTTCACTTTCTTAGGATTCACTGTTATCCTTGCTTTGAAATCACATGGCCTAAATATTGTATATTATCATGAAAATTTTCACATTTACCTATTTGCACTTGTAATTGATTTTCCCACAAGGTTAACAATAACATTGCTAAATGTCATTGGTGTTCCATTGTTTTAGAGTATACTAGTATATCATCAATGGAAATTTATACAAACTTTTCTAAAATACTATTGTACTCACTATTCATTAGGTACGTGAAAGTGACAGGTGCATTCATGAGCTTGAAAGGTAACAATGTGAATTCATAGTGTCGATATCAGGCTCTAAATGCTTTTTACAATATATCTTCTTCTCTAATACTTAATTGATGATAACTAGGTCTAAGGTATATCTTGGAAAACATAATTTCCCCCATGACATAGTAAAAAATATCATCTATAAGAGGTAAAGGGTATTTATTATTGACTATTATCCTATTCAAGTAGTGATAGCTAATGCACAAATTAAATAACCCATCCTTATTCTTGAAAAAAAAAATCTGGTGCACCCCATGGGGACACAATGGGTATAACATACCCTTTACTCAACAATTCCTGAAACTAAACTTTTAATTCCATGAGTCATGGCATCACCATTTGGTAAGGGGATTTAGATACTAGTGTGGCTCTTGGTATTCACTCTATAAACAAATATTTTTCCATCTTGGGAGACAGTCTCAGAATCTCATCTAGAAATACATCTCGGAAATCACTCACCACCTTCAAATTGTCTAATAAATTGAGTAATTTATCCAAAAGTTGATTTTCTACTTTAATGGAAAAGATTTGATACCTTTTTCTAATTAATTTCCTCAAATATAGTGTTGATGTTTGATGTATGGAAATTTACCTAGTTATACCTTTTATAATTTGTGTCTCTATTCTCTGTCACACGAGTGATTGTCTTGTCAAGACAGTTAAAAATTTCTTTATATATTTTTAGCTAACCCATGCATATTAGAACATGATAATATCGTAGTGGAAGTATATCTAAATTGACTATATTTTTTTTTCCATCTAACACAATTCAACGCGATTTTACCCAGCCAGTGGCTCTTCTTCTGACACTCATAGATAATTAAACCAGTCGGGCATTATTATACTTTTCAGCCACTAATTTATAGTTTTATACAACTTTAGGTCTAACATAAATTAGCCTAACATTGCGATCAATTAACACAAAAGCATATTGGAAAAAAATGGCAGCTTCTATTTCCACCATAGCTGATTAGTGTGCAGCTTGTCATTCCTCCAAGGTTGCGCTACTGCATGGAATATTCTTATCTACATCGTTGATGGTGGATTCCTATTAGAAATTTTGAAGGTGTTGTACACATTTCATGTTTTAAGGGAAGTTCCATACAATATGAGGTTCACCGCATCCCAACATTTTAAGGGCTTCCTATCTTTCCCATCAGTTCCCTTATTGGATTTCATCTACTTAGACCCAATCTGCATTGGCACTTGATATTTTGGGGGCTGCTTATTCTTGCTAAAATTATGATTTGTCCACCTTTACCATTTTGCTTAAATTTTCCTTCCCCCATTATTATTTTCATTGATCTTTATTGCTTCTTATTAACCTAGGATTTTAAATTATCATTACTCTATTTAGATTTCTAATAGAAAATCCTTTCTTTTCGAACAACCTCATCGACGACATTGTGGTTATCATACTAAATTCACTCTTAAAAAAAGAGTGGAAGGAAGATTATGAACTCCTGATTTTTTTAATTTTTTCTTCCTATATGTAAGGTACATAGTGTAATAAATGTGTGAATTTAATTATCAATTCATCCATAGACATTTTCCTTAGCTTAAAGTCAAGAAACATATTTTCTCGATCATCATAATATTATTCTATGAAGTATTTATCCTTAAATAGTCACTGGAAATCCTCCCACTTAACTTCCTTTCCATCTAAATTGTGTATTGTTCAAACTTATTTCCACCATAGGGACACCTTTCCATGCAACTAGTAAGTGGCTAACTTAGGATTTAACTCATTGGTATAATAATAAACTTGAAAATATGGGTTTATGTTCAACGACCATGATTCTATCGTATCCTCAGATTCCCCATCATATGTTGGAGGCCTATTTTTTATGAATTCTCCATGAAACTCTACTTTCGGTTTCTTTTTTGTCCTGCATTGAAATCTCGATGTGTTATGTTCCTTTTCATTAGCTTTTCCCCTTTGACTTTAAACTTATTCTTCCACTATTTTACATTTAAAGGTTTCTATCTTATTTTCTCCTCCCTGTATTTCCTCCACAATGTGCAAGTTAGGTTTATTTGTCTAATTCTTCATTATCAGTTCTTACTTTGCACTAGATTTTAATAATCTTTCATGATTGGTAAAGATGCTTAGTATTTCATTTTTCACCTTCTTCATCATGTTGAATAGTTTCGTGGTGGGAGCTTAGGCATACTAGCATAAATGTGCATAAATATAATCTTCCTAAATGTGGGTACCCTCAAGAGGTTCTACCATGATATCATACATCTTTATCACATCTTCCTCCTATGTATTAATGATGAAATATTAAAAAAATTATATTGTTTTCCTAAATAGAATTTATAATTGGTCGAAGACCTCAACTTTAAACTAGGCTCTAATTCCATCTATAATATTCATCTTTAAAAGTTCTTATTAATATATTCAAATGCCATAGTAAGTAATTTTATTTTTAATTTACAATAGCGACAAGAAAATTTGCACAACATCAGTTAATTATGCTTTGAAAAGGCTAAATATCATCAATCTTATTCGCATAAATCTGATGATTTACACACAAATAGTTGCATAAGCTTCCTTGAACTCACACAACATGAATTGTTTGTTTATCTGATTACGAGTGGAACTTTAATTTGGATATCTACATATTAAAGTCTTTATTAACTCCCACCCTTTATGGACAACGTTATAACGTTATAATATTTACCTTTTAAAAAGGTAGTTCTCTTTGACCAATATGTGAAATAATTAATTGGTTTGCACTGGTTCCACCATTCATGACTTAAGTTATGAGGTATGGTTATATCCCAGAGTTTTTTTAATTTTTTTGTGCTTTTAGTTCGTTATTCATTGCATGACTATAAATTTGTAGCTTAGATCAACGGCTTATTAACCTTCTACAAAATTAATTTTCTATCAGGACTACCCTAACAAGTGATAATCTAGACATATAACTTACTATTATCACCACGATGGATCTTATGGCTATTATGATTAATTTTGGAAGGGTATAGAACTTTTGCAAGATGTGGTCCACATGGCCTTTTGTGTGGAAACACGTTGGAAACTTTTCATGGAATATGTTGTGTTTGATGTGTCCAAACATCAATGGTACACACACTCCAAGGTTTGGATTGATGGAAAATAGCGATCTATGTTGGTTTTGGCATAACTACCCTTATCCTCACCTCCATACCTATCCCATTTGCTCCTCCTTTCACTTGAAAGTGAGCTCTCCAATTGTAGGGTTTCTCTTAACATTTCTCCTTTGATTTTTTTCCTCTACAACTACAAATCCTAGTTTCTATGCAAGTTTCTAGAATTTCATTACTTTGATGAGGAATTCCTGCTAGCAGACAAAGGTTATGTGTCCTCCAAGTTAAGCTTTCTACTCCTTTTATTTAACAATTAATATGGAAACTTTCTTTTTGTTGTTCTATTGCAAATCCTTAGGGGATATTTCCATTATTTGTCATTATGTTATTCATATTCCTTTTATTGATTTTTTTTACTTAGTTACACTTATTTGACGATTGCACTAAACCAAGGTTCTTATGGTTAGATAGATTTTGATTCTAAGGGTCACCAGGGCTAAATTCTTACCCTTAACACTTCAAGTAAAACCATATTGGCTGAACCCAAATTGATTCTTATGTCTATAATCATCTAATTTCGTTTTTTCTTCTCGTTTTAATGTCCTTTTATACATATATAGGTGTAGGATGGAAGTTCTCCACGCCTTCTTTGACTTAAGGTACAAATGATGTCCTTCATTGAATTTTAATAACACTTTACTTCATGCATCTAACTTCTCATTTTACACATTCGTTTCATCTAATGAAGATTCTAGTTTAATCTTTTGTCTTGTATAGGTTTGTCCTTTTAGCTAGAAGGGATAAAATTTGGATTCAATCCCATTGTTAAGGGTTTATTCTTTGAGGAGTCGCTCATCGACCTACTAATAACTAGGTTATTAAGAGGTCTTTTATTCTTTTTTGAGGTTCTTCGACTATGTCGTCAAGACCCTTTCTTTGTGCTTATGTGTTAGGGTTTAGACAATACTGGTTCACTTTAATTTTTATTTAAGCCTTACATCCGGTCGACTTCTACATAAGTTTAATGGACTATTATGGGCACTTTATTTCTTACATGTTTATTGTTTGACATGCATGGTTCATCACCCGAAATGTGTTGTTTTCCTATGGAAATAGCCATAAGTGTCTTGGGTTTTGCTTATGGATTTTCTCACTTACAATGGAATTTGTAACACTTGATGTCTTTAACATAAATTACCTTTGTAAGATTAATTATAGTCTCTTCTCATGGAATGTCCCTATGGTCTATTTTTGTGGATAAAATTTGACATGTTATTTAAAACATTTTATTTTTGTAACATGAAAACAACACTATATTCATTTTTTGAAGGAATTCTTCTACATATGTGTTGTACTAATCAACAACCCACCATTTTAATTAATATTAGAACTAATAAATAATGGGGACTCTTTTAAAATTTCGGATAAAATCCAAAAGATTCCAATAAAACAAGGTTATCTTAGCTTTATTATTTCGAAATGTTGATTGAATCTAGAGATTTCCCTTATTGGAACTCAATATCAGAGCTTAATCCTTTGAAAATTAGATTTTACATTAAACTCTCTTAGGAAATATTTTATCACAGCTTTCCAACATGTTCCCTTAAGAAAAAATCCGATTAAAAATTTCCTGAAATGGTTTCCTAAGGCCTAGGCCTTAAAATAATAAAGTGTTATTTTTTATGTTGTAATAATACAAGTCTGACCTCACAAGTCTTCCATGTAGCATATCGGGGTTTCCATATTAGCATTTTCATTTTTATGTCCATGTCTAATCCTTCGATCCTCTGATCTCTGATATCCCTTCCCACTAGGGGTGATTTTAGGGGCGAATGTTCGCCCTTTGGTGAAATTAAGGGGTTTTAAATTTTTAGTGGGCGAATATTTTGTATCATAGTACATTTTTACAAATCACCTCAAATAGCCCACCTTATTTTAAGGGAGAGGGTAAAAAAGGTAAATTTAGCCCTTGAAATTAGGAGTTACAACCTTCCATTCGCCCATTTTCAAGAATAGGTTTTATTTAAGTGAATCCATTCGCCCATTTTCAAGAATAGCATATATATAAAAGAGGTATGGCAAAGGAACAAAAATATAAATAAATGAGAGGTATGGTAAATAAATAAAGCATTTTTATATTTACTCCATAAGTCACCTTATATACATGCAAACAAATAAAAATATAACTAAAGTGGATGTATGGTAAATAAATAAAACGTCTTTTTATACTTACGCAAAAGGTATGGTAAATAAATAAAAATATAAATACACTAGACGCATGGTAAATAAATAAAACCTCTTTTTATATTTAGTCCATAACCCTCGTTCTATTTATGAAGGCTCAAGCAAGAGGTTTTATTT
>APFE030823220.1:269773-363619 GCA_000404065.3 Pinus taeda | reverse complement strand
GGAAATTCTATCTTAGATCCATCTTAATTCTGGGTCTACCAAGTGCTCAGAGGGATAATAGATTTCATCCCCCTAAGAGTGGTAGATGTGGAGTTAAGATGGATATAGGTTGGTTTTTATGATAATGAAGATATTAAATAGACTTAGGAAATTATATTGTAAAAACATTTAAGGTGAATGGTTAAAGCATAGACATTGGACAAGTATATTTGTATACTTCTGTTTTAAACTGAAACAAATCCAGGGCTAAAAGGAATAGATTGATTGCACTAGTCATACTTCTATAACTTTCCAACATATGCTGGAGTAAAAAAACTGTAATTTGGGTAATTTTTCTAATTGCAAACAGGAACATACTTGTGTATTGGCAGGGTGGTTACCAGGTCCCTAGAAGTGGAGTAAACTGATTGTAATTTGGGTAATTTTTCTAATTGCAAACAGGAACATACTTGTGTAAGTGGAGTAAACAGATTGTAATTTGGGTAATTTTTCTAATTTCAAACAGGAACATACTTGTGTATTGGCAGGGTGGTTATGAGGTCCCTAGAAGTGATGAATTTGAATTTTTGTTGGTTTTATATATAGTATTAGGTTTTTTCTCATGCTTTTTGTGAATGGAACGGGTGAATTTTATCTTACACCCACTAGATTATCGATATGTAATTTCGGTATTTTTGATTTCAATAGATATTTTAAAGAAATGCAATGATTTCATTTGTGTATTCAATAAACACAAGATTTTATAATTGAGTAAAATATTCGCCATGCCTGGTGAGAGATTCGCCAAAAAATTATATATACATATCATATTATTGATAAAATCGCCTTCCATTTTTCCTATATACCATGGAGATTCGCCCATTTATTATACATGTAAATTTAGGGGGGGTTCTTAAAATTTTCCTTGCTTCCCACTACATTTTGTGATATGCGACCCCACCAATACCATAGCACTCATTTTCGATATTCGACTCATCTCTGATCTCTAATCTCTAATATAATACCCGCCTCTCATTTCACAATTTTCTTATCAAGATTTTCTAATCGGCATTCATCCTTTCAAATCCCCTATATGAAAACACCGATGCAAAACCTCTGATAATTCTTCTTCCTTGTAACATAAAGCTTCTATGCACTATAAGCTTATCAAAAGTAAACAATATCGCAGATTTTAACAATGCAAAAATGAAAATTTTCAAATAAATTTCTCTAATATCCTGACGTGTAATGTATCCCATGTGAATTTACATCTTATCAATAAATCAGCAAAAATGGAGAATTTACGATTTTCGATATAATAAAAATCCTCATTATTGCTAACGATTTCCTACGATTTCTCTCATAAAAGTCTTGGAGTCATGTGTAATCAGTTATTTTCTGTAAGTTATTCGCTCCAAGTGTTAGTTGCTCTTCACTATTATGTTTCTCTTGGAAGGCCAGTCCAAAAAAAAATAATTCAATAGAAATGTCTTGGCCGACGAAACCCATAAGGAAACTTATTGTTGAGCAATAACCTGCCACTCCTCCCCCAAGGCTGCAGAACTGCCTGTGCAATTTTCTAATACCCATGCACCCTGAATGTTAGAACCTTTACCTGGGAGGCCATGTCTCATCTATTTGAAAATGGGAAGCCAAGGCTCACAGAAAGAGTAGCGATAGTTGAAGATTCATTCCTAGTTTTTGATACTACATATAGTGATCTATAAATTCATTCCTCCATAGAATTGTTTCTCGAATGAACATCTTTCCTTACATGGATATAATCAAATGAGTTGTAGATCATCTAAAAATTGCAAACATAAACTTTATGACCAAGAGGAACACGATCATCAACTCTTTCAACAACAAAGATTTTTCTCAAATGTACCAGCTACCATCACCTCAAAAGAAATTTGATAAGGACTTCATTGAGGAATTCATGAAGGAAAAGCAGGATGAATATGAGGTCATCAAAAGATGGAGAAGATATGATAGAAAGCACAAGAGAGAGGAAATGGGTATGTACTCTATAGCTTCTCTTGTTGGACCCTATTGTTATGTTGCCACCATGATATGTAGATTATTGGGTTATGCTAATCTCCAAAAGTATTCGAACCAATGGGTACTCGTGATTGATTTAGCCTTTGATAGTTATGGTATGGCTGGGGGACTATTTTGTGTAATAATTTAAGTGTTCAAATCCTATAATATAGGAAGAAACCTAGTTTTTTATGAAAATATTGTCCCCCCATTTTACATGAGTTCCTACGTAATGGATGTTATTTGCTTCACTTCTGATTTCCCATCCATGGGATGGAAATGTACCATACAGGACCCTATTCATATCCACATCTATCATAGTATTCTCTGGGAGTCAAAATATCAATCCCATTTTTACAAAATTTCCCATGGCATTGTTCTTCTGATCCACGAGTTTGTTTTAAATAAGAGATGCCCTAAAATATTGCCTAAAGCCAATAATGAACTCTTACCAGTTGGTAGATGTTTTGGAGAAGACTTCTTTGCCTATGTTCAGTATTTTGGTAGCCTTGCACACTCACATGTGTTAACCCTATATACTACCGACAAGCTCATAGTTTGGGAAATAGATTATCAAACTGTGGGAAATGACCTATCTAAGTTCATGAAAGATAATAAAAAGACAATGTGGTTTGTCTTTCCCTTTCATTGTGGTGCCTATTCCCTTGAGAATTTCAAGCATGCTACTAAGGAAATTAAGGAAGTCTAGCTTATGAACTTTCCAACCATTCTGAATTAGTATTTTGACCCGAATGATATTGCCAAGAATGTTACAACTTAGACAAAGTTTAGGTAGTTTACAAATGAGCCTGATAAGTTTGATGACCTGTTTGAGTCAGCCTGCGACTATGCAAAGGTTGAGAAAGAGGAAACAACGCAGTTCACTCCTGAATAATTAGTACGGTTCAATCAATATAGGACTAAAAGGATTTCCCACATGTCCACATATTTGTTAAAACTTAATCAACAAATCACATAGCAAGAAAAAGGAGTGAGAACATCACAAATCTAAAATGTAGGTCATACAAAAGAGACAAAGGCTTCTTCTTCTTCACAAGCCGAGGAAGTTCTAACATATAATAATCTGGAAGAAATTTGGAAATAGTTTGCGAAAGAATCTGACCCAAAAGATATGCAAACTCCATTCCATATGAAGATCACACATACTCCTAAAATAACATAGAAGGCCTTGTTCATTTTTTAGGCTTCAAAGGAACATATGGACATTGATGATTCATAGACCAACCTAGTGTTTCCAACCTATGAGGTCATTATGAAAATAGAGGAGATTCCTCCTCTTGATGTATTCTATAGTACGAAGGATAAGGCAGTGGTCAGAAAATAGAGGAAGAGGAGAAGAACTGTACAAAGCTAGAATTTGTCCCTTAAATCCCTCCCTTCAAGTACTCTAGAAATATTCCCAAGTCACCCCTACTGAAGATCTAGGAAGACTATCATAGCATAAAAGAGCTTATGCTAGTACAATAATTGATAAAGCCTCAGAGGTGTAACAACTCCTTAGGGATAAGGATGAGAAAATAAGGAAGCTTGAACAGGGTTTGGAAAGTGAAAAGAAGGAAGTCACTTAGCAATGGCGAGCTCAAATTGCACAATTACAAACTCGTTTTTATAACCTAAAGATTCAATATGAATATGACATGAAGGGTCGAGATTCCCAAAAATAAGAGCTATAACACAGAATTGAGAAACAAAGGGCCAATCCAGAAATAACAAAGTTCAAGAGAGAAGGAGAGCTAAACAACCTGCTTGCTTAAAAATAGGTTGTATTTTGTTAAAATTTGCCCATCATTCAAGACCTATTCCAATCAAGTGATTTAATTATAGATCAACTGTCTGATTTGATGACATATTGCAGATAATTTGATAAAAATATTTCCAACTTCATCAATTGGCAAGATAGCTCTGAGTGTCAATCGACCAATCTCCCCAAAATAGAAGAATCTCATAAAGACATTGTCTTTCAAAAATGGGAGATTAGGCTCAAACATGGGGATATGGTGATCTATGGTGCTAGGTACATATCAAACAACATCATTGAATCAATCAACGAAAACCTACTATAGGCAAATCTTCTTTCGAACTGCCCTGAAGATGCCTTGCCCAATGTAAAATTTCTAATAAGGACTTGGCAAGAATCATCAAAGAATAAGGCTGAGGGAATAAAGGCCATATCAAAGATTGACTTGGAATGCCATTTTCATTTCCTAGTGAAACCTCATAGTTAGTGGTTGATGCTGATGTGTCTTGCAAGCACCAAGAGTCATCTTCTTCCAACACTCAACAATGCATTATTCTGAGCTGTCTCAGAGAATCCACAATAGAAACCATATTTTTGTCAACGTTTGAAATCCCAACAACGATCCATCATCAAGACCAATCTGAATGATGATAGAAAAAGAGCTTTGTGGTATGATAAATAGTTAAAGAAATATTTTGATTGAAGGTCGGCTAATAACTTTATTTAATTTTAATTTTAATTTCAATTTTATTTATTATTTTTATTATTAATAGTAATAAAAGTTTTATCATAATTTTATTTAAATGGTTTTATTATTATATTTTAATTTTATAGTTATCTGTATACTGATTAATTAATGGATTTATCATATATATATCTATATCTATATATATTATATATATATATATTATATATATATATATATATATATATATATATATATGATAATTGATTTTAATTTTTATAATGATTAGATTTTATGTTGTGTGATGGTTTAGTAGATTAATTCTACTCAAGAGACTAATAATATTCTAAATAATAATAATAATAATAATAACTATTCTTATTCTTCTATTATTATCATAAATAAATTATTATTATTTACAAATTTAATTTTTAAAAATATTAGTTTAAATTTTTAATTAGTTTTCCCATTCTAAAAATAATTTTATTATACTTAATTAAAATTCTTATTATAATTATTATTATTAATAATTCATTTTTTTTATGATTATAAGAATTCAATACTAATAATTATTATTTATTAAGAATAATAATTATTTTGTTCTATTTTTATTTTAATTTTATTATAATTATTTGTAAAGGATTATATAGTTTGTTAAACTATATAAGAAAGGGGTTCCTCTTATACCAATAGTTAATACTATTGGCTCCGCAACCTATGAACTCACAAAGTATGTTTCCAAAATCCTTAGACCCTTGCTTAGGGATACTGATTCTTTTATCAAGGACTCTCATGATTTTGTGAATCTTATCAAAAATGAGAGGGTAAACCATTGGGACATCTTGGTAAGTTTTGGCGTGGTTTCATTATTCACCAAAATTCCTTTGGATGAAGCTATTCAGGTTATAAGGGAAGCTATTGACCCAAAAACTGCAAAACTTGTTGAGATTTTCTTACGGTCAACCGCTTTCACATTCCAAGGAGGATATTATGAGCAGACATTTCGGGTGGCAATGGGATCACCCCTCTCGCCAATTGTGGCCAGCTTATAAATGGAATACTTTGAAAATAAGGCCCTTGAATCATACCCTTTGAAGCCAACTTGGTGGAAACGATTCATCGATGGTACCAACCGAAAATGGACCCACAGTAGGGAAGAACTTGATAAGTTTTCACACATCTAAACTCTATTTCTCCCGAAATAAAATTTACTATGGAGCTGGAGGAAAACAATAGTATCCCATTCTTGGACATTCTTATCATTAGAAAAATGGACATCTCTTTAGGACATAAGGTCTTTAGGAAATCCACTAACATAAAAAGCTACCTCCACACTGATTCCTACCACCATCCGTCCCAAAAGTTTGGTGTGCTTAAAACTCGGGCCATTAGGGCTTTTCAAATCTTTCACTCTAGACATCCGAGGGAAGAGAAGGAACATTTATCTTCAGTGTTTAAGAGTATAGGCTACAAAGAAAAAGAAATTAAGATGGCCATAGAGAGAGCAGAAAGGAAGATGTTATCTCAAATACCTAAGGCCCAAGACCTTAACCAATGTGGTAGATTTTTCCTACCATATATTCAAGGAGTGATAGATAAGATTGCCAAGATCCTAAGAAATAAAGACATAGTCACACAATTCTCAACACCTGGAACAATTAAGTAGGGTATGAGGTCTGTCAAAGATGATATTGATAGACAACAACTCAAGGGAGTTTATAAAATTGATTGTTCCTATGGCAAAAATTACATTGGTGAAATAGGTCGTTCTTTGTAGAAAATACTAAAAGAACATGGAGCTGATATCAAGAACAAAAAATCTCGTACTTCAACCCTTGTGGAGCATTCCTCAAAAACAAAACATCACATTTGTTTGGAAAACACCTCAATTATCGCAAGGGAAGAGCAACAACAAAAAAGGAAGATGAGGGAGGCTCTTGAAATTATAAAACACCCACAGAATCTCAATCAGGACAATGGTATCGAGATCAGTGGTAGCTGGCTTCCCTTAATTAGAAGGTTAGAACCACAAAAAAATTCCCAAGTAATCACATAGGTTTATTTTTTTTTGGGTTAATATTAATTCATAACAATTTTAATAAAATTAAATAGATATTATGATTTAGGTTTTCTAATAATTACTATCATTTAAATTGTAAAGATTATTTTATTTATATATTTATAATAATAATAATAACAAATATTATAATAATAATCAGTGGATAATATAATAAAAACTATCTATTCTAATATAGTTTAACAAAACTATCTAAACCTTTACAAATAAATTATAAATAAAAATTAAATTAAATTAAATTAAATAATTATTATTCTTAATAAATAATAGTATTACTATTGAATTATTACAATATAAAATAATGAATTATTAATAAAGAATAACTATAGTAATAATTATTAATTAAGTATTAATAAGAATTATTTTTAGAATTGGAAAATTAATTAAAAATTAAAATAGTATTCATTTAACAATTAAATCTATAAATAATAAAATAATAAAGAAGGAAAATGACTATTAATTATTTTACTATTAGAATATTAATATTCTTTTGATTAGAATTAATCTACTAATCCCATCACACAACATAAAATCTAATCTATTATAATAAATTAAAATAAAATAATAAAATAATTGTTTTCAACAAATCCATTTATTATGCAAGATTCAAGTAATATATATTAAAATAATAATAATAAACAATTTAATAAAATATGATAAAACTTTTATTACTATTAATAAATAAAATAATAAATTAAAATTAAAATTAAAATTAAAATTAAATAAATTTATTAGCTGGCCTTCAATCAAAATGTTTTTTTAACTATTTATCCTACAACAAAGCTCTTCTTCTATCATCATTCAGATTGGTTCTCATGATGGATCCCTGTTGGGATTTGAAACGTTGACAAAAATATGGTTTCTACTATGGATACTCTAAGACTAAGCTCAAAAGAAATGAACCATAGATGCCTTAAATCCAAAATGCCTTATTCATTGCTCAGATGTGCATTAATCCTCCCCATCCCCCTGAATTCAAGCTGATGACAAACATATGTGAGATTTGACAACTAATGGAAATGTAGTCCTCTTCCTAGTCATGATCAAAGTTTTTATAACAACACATTATTATTATCTTGTATTTTATTTTAAGTGTGGTTTGTTTTATGGAACTTTTCTATATTTGAGTTTTGATTTCAAACTATGAATCCCCTTCCTTATTATGAAGAAGGGGTTCTGAATTTTTGCAAAAAAGATTTTGGTTTTCACTATTGTAGGTGAAAAGAAGTCCTAATAGAAATAAAAACCACTTTGATTTTACTTATGAGAAGAGTTAAAGTGTATCATGTAATACTATCTATATACCAATGTTATGCTTCTGATTTGAATTATTATTTTATTTCAAGTTTGTCATATAGGTTATTTCATGTGATTGAACAATTATCACTATTGATGTATTTTAATCAAAATATTTTAAGTATATAGACGAACAATGAGAAAGTTATATGTGCAGTGAATTTTATCAACTAATTTAATTAAATTAGTTATCATTATTCATTTTATATTCATGAATAATTTGATGATCTACATTATCATATTATAAGTGAAACCTTTAAGTCACATATATAGAAGATATGTTGTCCCAGGATAGATATTGTAAGGCTTTTGATTATATTTATTTTTGTTTTATCTACATCCATCAACCTTCACACCTATATATATTTTATCCATTATCATATATCTTTTTAAGGGAAATCAATCCCATCAACCTAGTCGGAGCCACCATCTCAAACAGAAAGGAAGTTGCTCTAAGTTCCCAACCAGGTGGTTTTCCCCAATGTTGAGGCTGATATTTTTTAGGCTTTAACATTTTTTCACTCAAAGCAGGGCATTAAAAGTGTGAGTGACAAGAACATCGACTCTTAAATCAAAAGTTAATTCAGAGAGTCAATCCCCCTCAAAATCACCACCAACTTGTAGATCAAATTCTAAATATCCAAATCCACAATCTAAAGTTGCTCAAACAACCACCAACACTCCTTGTGCACTTCCACTTTCAAAGTCCCCCAAAGTTTAGTCTTTAATCCATAAATTTCAGGAAATATCTATCTAGAGATAAAGTTGTTCAATCAGTCGTATCGGAAGGAAGTGTTACATCCTCTTTACAGTCTTCCGGTGTACTAACTAGATCCCAGAGTGAAAATATTAGAGTCAAACATTTTGAATTTTCATTCATCACTATTGGAGAAAGAAAAACGAACTGAAAAATCACACTTCTGCTATTGATCTTACATCATCATCTCCTCCTCTTACTCCTTCTCTTGGTCCTACTTATTTTTCTACCTCTTTATCTTCTTCTTATCAACCTCTCCTCTCATCAATTTCTCAACTACAATTGTCTGGCGTAGCTGTAATTAGTGGCACAACGATGACTTCTTCCATTTTCCATTCTTCTTCATATTCCACATCTTCTACAACCTCCTCTATTCTTGTAATTAGTAGCACTATGAAAACATATTCCACTGCCTAATCCTCTTCATCTTCCACTGCCCAATCCTCTTTATCTTCTGGATATTCTACACCCTCCTCTATTGTAATAAATCGCAGGATGGCTAACAAAGCATGGAACAATCTTGGGGTAGTTCTGATGGCTCCACCACTACATGCTCTGCCTAAAAGCCTAGGAAGATGGATTCCTAAATACAATCCTGATGATGGCCTCGCTGCAGAGGAACATCTTTATAATTTTATGTTTGTCATGAATTTAAATGGAGTCAATCAAGAATATTATGTTGTTAGAATTTTTCCTTATACTTTTGAAGGATCGGTCAAATCATTGTATTTTTCTCCTTCACCTAGGTCTGTAATTAACTCGGATATGTTTGAAGAATAATTCTTACTCAAATTTGGGGATGACCAAACCACTGCCACTTTGATTAACGACTTGTCAAATATTAAAGCTAATCCAAGTGAGAAGATTAATGATTTCAATTCAAGGTTTAAAAACCTGCTAAACAAAATCCCAAAAACTTCTAGACCTCGAGTAGATGTACAAGTTGAATGGTACATTAGTACCCTCCCTTCAAATATTGCAATATTTGTAGAGAAGGCAATAAAAATGTCATTAGACAATAATATTGATCCAGGTGGATATTGGTGGCCAGCTGCCTACTTCAGTTGGACCTCCACCATTGCTTCTTTCAATTTTTCAGTTTCCTTATTTGTAGCACAATTTACTATTTTTGGCATATTTTTGGGTTCTGAACTTTCGGAGCCGTTTTGAGGCCCTAAGCGATGTTTTTTGGTAAAAATGGGAGCAACATAAATCCATGGACCAATGTTTCTCTCTCAAAAGTTGTAGTCCTCAGATAGATCTTTCTAATGAGTTATTCGGCATGGAAAATGGAGATCATTAGCCAAAGTTACGACCGCAGGAATTTGATGTACCAATTTACCCAAAACGGGGCCCATAGTTTGGTGCTTCATCTCCTAGGGTTAGGTTTTGGGATGTTTAGGGTTTTTCATTGTTTCTCAATAATAAATAGGCCTTCGAGCCTCACTGTAATACAGTTCAGAGGCATGTAGCAGCGACATCTCTTCTCAGAGATAAGCTACCATTGCCTAAGCTAGTTTATTTTCATTTCTGTTTGTAAGCATATTTCAGTGTTTTACATCAATAAAATGAAGTATTATTTCTAATGCATCTCTATATTTATGGTAATATCTATAATTTGTTGCATTCCTATTTAAATCTAGATCGGTGGTATCGTAGCGGTCTACTCTTCTCTTTTCTTCTTTGCGTGTCCCCAACGAGGTTGGGATATAAGGAGTTAGGGCTTGAACTGGTCGAACCTTTGCAAGACCAGCCTCACAAATCCTGACGGCCTCCCATGGCAGATGAAAAGAAAGACGAATGGGTAGGATATTCTATCAAAATATTGCTTGAAGAGGGCCTCGAGTGACAAAGGAACACGATGATGGACAACTTTGCCCAGATCCTTCAACGGCTACCCAGGGGCGACACATCTACTTCCAGCAGCTACTTTGGAAGTGCCACACCCTTTAAGGTACAAGTTAACTTTGACATTACCATATTTCTAGGTCGATAGATGCATACATTGTAGGTAAATGGTCAAATCTGCTATAAGGGTATTTTTCTGTTCATGATTTTTCCGGCCAAGAAAATATTACTTTTTCTCTTCTAAAAGTCGCCCCCCACATCAAGGACTAGTGGGAAAGAAAAACGATGAAAGTACGGCCTCACTATTTTCAGTCGCACCCACTTGGAATTCATTCCTGAATTCCATCAAGGAGCAGTACTACCCTGTCAAAAGCTATGAGGATAAATACATAAAGTAGACCATACTACGGCATGGAAGAGACCAAGACATGCTGCAGTTTACCAATATTTTCCATACCCTTCGCAAAAAATTAGGTATCAAGGATTCTGAGATGCATTTGGTACTCAAATACTACAACTTCCTACACAGGTACATCCAGGATGAGATGGAGTTCCTAGACATCTCCTCACTCGGCATGGCATACCAATCCGCTGTCAAGTGTTGGGTTGTGTTATCTTCTTTCCACGACTAGCCCACATATTTAATATGGGGTTAGAGGGGGGAGGTCACAGGGGGTTTGAGGTGTACCCATAAACCCACTTTATGGGGTCTGGGGCAGCGGCTCAAAAAATTTTGGTTTTGGACCCTATGTTAGGATGGGCGGACCCACCTATGGTTTTGTGCATGATTTCTGCACATGGTTTTGGGCACGATGGTTTTTCGGTCCATGGTATTGGATGCATAGACATGTATAAATATGTATTGTAACATTGAAAGGAACATAAAGAAAAATCAAGCTGGTAGTCCCAATTTTGGGATCCAAGGGAAAATCTCTGTGTATATGTGTTTTATGTGTTATGCTCTCGCATTGTTTATTTCCTGTGTTTTAGAATTCGTATGCAGGTAATTTCTGTATGGGGTTAAAACCTACATTTTGTATCAAAGAAGTTTTGGCTTCAAGGGGATGCCTCTATTGCTGAGGGGTTTCGCTCAGGCCTGTGGTAAACCTTGTTCAGTGGGAGATCTACAAGATCGATTCTAGTGGTGAAGGAAGATGGTGAGAAGTGGAAAGGTAGAGATCGAGAAATTTAATTGTCAAAGTTTTGAGTCGTGGAAACTCAATATGGAAGATATATTGGTCGATAAATATCATTGGATCGCGGTAGATCTGGGTACCAAACCAACGGGAGTTCCGATGAAGAATGGAAGAAGTTGGATCAGAAGGTAAAGAGCACAATACAATTGTGTGTGTCAGATTCAGTATTGTTGAATATATCAAGTGAAGCTACGGCGAAGGCTTTATGGGACAAGTTAGGGACTTTGTACCAATCTAAATCTCTGGTGACTAAACTATTCCTGTGGAAAAATCTGTATAAACTGGGGATGAAAGATGGAGACTTGGTGACAAAGCATCTGAACGCATTTAATACTATGGTAAGTTAGTTAGCATCTATTGATATTAAAATTTAAGATGAAGATAAGTGCATTAGTTTTTTGTGTTCTCTACTAGATTCATGGGATAATTTGGTTGTTGAAATATGTAGCAATGCAACTGCCTTGCAATTTGATGAAATAGTCTCATCCTTGCTAATGGAGGATATGAGACAGAAAAATATGGAGAGCTAGAATGGTGATGTCTTGTCTGCACGAGGATGGTCCTAGAACAGAAACAAAAATAAGTCATTGAGTGGGAGACCTAAATCTAGAGGGAGATCTAAATCTCCAGGAAAACCTATAAAGGTGGTGTACTGGAAATGTGGAAAGGAAGGGCACTACAAAGGGACTGTAAATCTAAAGCTCCTGATAAAGGAAAGGGATCTGATGATGCTCCTTCTGCAGAGGCGAAAACCACCTCAGATGAAGGTGGGTATGTGTAGTTGGCTTCTTCGAGTACACATGTAGATCATGAGGCATGTTTGATTGACTCAGGTGCATCCTTTCACTTCACTCCCCATAGAGAATGGTTCTGCGAGTATGAGAAATACAATGGTGGTGGTGTCTTCTTAGGGGACGATAGGAAGGCTAGAATCATTGGTTGTAGAAAGGTAAAGTTAAAGTTGCAAGGTGGAAGGGTTAGAACACTTCCAAGTGTTCTGCATATTCCTGCATTATCCAGAAATGTGATTTCTGCAAGCAAGCTAGATGATGCAAGTGTAAAAATAGTGTTCGAGAAGGATACCTGCAAAAGGGTTCGGGGAGCATTGGTATTGATGCGGGGGGTTCGAATTGGAACTCTGTACAAGATACAAGGTAGCACCATTATTGATGGGTGCAAGAATTTTGTGGTTCCTGAAAGTGGAGAAAAAAATTTGGTGGTCTCTAGAGAGAAGACCATGTTGTGGCATCAAAGGCTTGGACATATTGGAGAGAATGGCCTTCGAATACTTCATGGTAAAGGTATGGTAGAAGGTATGAGTAATAGATCTTTGGATTTTTATTTCTGTGAAAATTGTGTATATGGGAAGCAGCATTGGGTGAGTTTCCCCTCTGGTAGTAAGAGGGCGAAACAGATATTGGAACTTGTGCACAGTGATGTGTTTGGACCTGTGAAGGTCCCATCACTGGGTAAGTCTATGTACTATGTATCATTTATAGACGACTTCTCAAGGCATACACGGATTTATTTCCTTAAGAAGAAGTCTGAAGCCTTTGACTAGTTTAAATAATTTAAGGCTCTCGTGGAAAATCAGATAGAGAATAAGATAAAGGTGCTGAGGACAGATAATGGTGGAAAGTTTTGCAGCAAGGAATTTGAAGAATTATGTAAGAAATGTGGTATAGCACGACAGAAGACTACTCCATATACACCTCAAAAAAATGGAGTTGCAGAAAGAATGAATAAGACGTTGATGGAAAGGGCAAGAAGCATGCTCAGTGGTGCTAGGTTAGGACATGAATTCTGGGCAGAGGCAGTGAATACTGCATGTTACCTAGTCAATAGGTCACCTTCATCAGTTTTGGAGGATAATACTCCATAAGAGGTATGGATTGGTAAGAAATCCTCTCTTTCACATCTGAGGGTATTTGGATGTGATGCATATGTACATGTTCAAAGGAGAATGAACCAAGTTGGATAGTAAATCTAAAAAGTGCATCTTTATTGGGTATAAGGATGGTTTAAAGGGTTATAAGATTTGGAACCCAGTGACAAGGAAGGTTGTGTACAATCGATATGTGGTGTTCAGAGAGGTAAAATATGTTATTAAACATGAAGTCTAACCAAAGGAACCTGAGAAGATAGAGTTTGAGCTTAAGGAGGAAGAATCAGACTCTACAATAGAGGAGAAATTAGAATATGAAGAGCCATAAACTTTAGGTGTGAGAAGATCGGTTTGAGAAAGAAGGCAGCCAAAAAGGTATAATACATCTGCTTTCTGTTCAAATTTTTCTTTATCTATTACTGAAAATGATCCCATAACTATGAAGGAAGCAATAGATTCATAGGATGGAAAACTCTATAAAGAGGAAATGGTTGATGAAATGGCATCTTTGCACAAAAATGAGGCTTGGGATCTACTGGAGTTTTCGGTTGGAAGGAAACCCATTGGCAACTGATGGGTGTTCAAGAAGAAGACAAATGCAGAAGGAAAGGTGGAGAAATACAAAGGTCAGATGGTAGCAAAAGGTTATTCCCAGGTGCCAAGAATTGATTTTGGTTATATTTTTCTCCTTTTCACATGGTAACTTATATTAGATTACTTTTATCTATTGTTGTTGCTTTTGATTTTGAGGTAGAACAGATGGATTTGAAGACAACATTTCTTCACCGGGGTCTAGAAGAGGAGATATACATGAAGCAACCTGAAGAATTTGTAGTGAAGGGTAAGAAAGAACTGGCATGCAAGTCAAAGAAGTCTTTGTATGGGTTAAAATAGTAACCAAGGATGTGGTATCAGAAATTTGATACATTTATACAGGGAATTGGCTTCACCAAAAGCAAAGCATATCACTTTGTGTATTTTAAATTAATTGGTGACCATGTTATTTATTTAGTCTTATATGTGGATGATATGTTGCTAGTTGGAAATGACAAAGAAATTATCCATGATTTGAAGACCCAATTCTCCTCCAAATTCGACATGAAAGATCTTGTTGTTGCAAACTATATGTTGGGCATGGAAATTAAAAGAGATCAAGAAAAGAGGAATCTCTAGTTAAACCAAAAGAAGTATGTCGAGAAAATACTGCATAGGTTTAATATGCAGGATAGTAATCCGATGAAGGTTCCTATTCCTGTAGGTGTGAGGTTATCTGCTAAACAGTGTCCCAAGACACAAGAAGAGGAAGAGGACATGTCCCGTGTTCCATATGTAAGTGCAGTTGGTAGCCTGATGTATGTAATGGTCTTTACTAGACCAAACATTGCACATGTAGTGGGAGTATTGAGCAGGATTATGTAAAAACCAAGGAAGGAGCACTGGATAGCAGTGAAGCAAGTTTTCAGGTATTTATATGGCACTAGTGATTATAGTTTATGCTACCAAGAATGACTAGGATTGGACAGAATGTTGGATATTCATGGCTTTGTTGATGTAGATTGGGCAAGAGATCTGGATCAAAGAAGATCTACAAGTGGGTATGTGTTTAACCTATTTGGAGGTGCAGTTAGTTGGATGAGTAAGAAACAGTCTGTAGTGGCACCATCAACTACAGAGGCAGAATACGTGGTATCCACTCATTCAGGCAAGGAAGCAATTTGGTTGCAGAGATTGTGTTCAAGTATGGGGTTAGTACAGGAAGCTATAAGGATAGACTGTGACAGCCAAAGTGCAATTTTCTTGGCAAAGAACGCTACATATAATTGAAATAAAAATCACATTGATGTTCAGTATCACTTTGTGAGGGATATAATAGAAGACAAAAAGGTGTTACTAGTAAAGGTGGACACTTTGAAGAATAACATATGCATTGACAAAATCTATGAGCTCTGAGAAGTTCTCTTGGTGTAGAGAAGTAATGGGCATTACATGCTGGATAAATGACTAAGCTCTCTTGTGGCCCCCTGTGGGAAGAAAACAACAAGTGGGAGAATGTTGGGTTGTGTTATATTCTTTCCACAACTAGCCCACATAGTTAGTCTAGGGTTACAGGGGGGAGGTCACAGGGGGTTTGAGGTGTGAAAATTTTGGTTTTGGACCCTATGTTAGGATGCGTAGACTCACCTATGGTTTTGTGCATGATTTTCGCACATGGTTTTGGCCATGATGGTTTTTCGGTCCATGGTATTGGATGCTTCGACATGTATAAATATGTATTGTAACATTGAAAGGAACATAATGAAAAATCAAGCTGGTGGTCCCAGTTTTGGGATCCAGGGGAAAATCTTTGTGTATATGTGTTTTATGTGTTATGCTCTCGCATTGTTTATTTTATGTGTTTTAGAATTCGTATGCAGGTAATTTCTGTATGGGGTTAAAACCTACATCAAGATCGAGCAGAAGTTTAAACAAAAGAAGCGAGACTTTGGAACTGTGAATCCAAAGCAAAGGAAAGGTTCCCCCAAACCATTGAAGAAAGGAGAAAGCCAAGGCAGGGTGGCCCAAGACAACCCACCAAAGCCACAAGCAAAGGGAAACATCACGAAGCTGTAGAAGGACACAGGAAAGTGGTGTGAGTTCCATAAGAGCTCCACTCAACACAAGTGAGTGTCGGGCCAAGCAATCACTGGTGGCTGAGATAAAGTCTTCAGAATTAGACGCATGTGATGAATCTGAGTTAGAACTCGATAAGGGGATGACAAAGGGAAGAATTTTATTGATGTGGAGCCCAATGCTGTTGTTGCCACAACGAAGATCCAGAAGGAGGAACCTGGAGATCCAGAGGAGGAGGAGTTCCTCTTCCACTCCCATATGTGGGTAAATGGTTCTCCAGTACAGTTCATTGTCGACAACGAGAGCCAAAATAACCTCATTTCAGCAGAGTTCATCAAGTGGCTGGGCTTATCGACCATAGCACATCCATAACCTTCCACCATCAGGTAGATTCACCAAGGACGAGATCTTTACGTGAGCTAGTAGCGTCGTCTTCGATACAACATCAAGCCCTTCACAGATGAGGTATTGTGTGACGTTGCTCCCCTTAATGTATGTGATGCATTATTAGGCCAAAAATACTTGTGGAAGCAATATGTTTTGTATGAGTCAAGGCCTCGTGCTGTTATTGTTACTTTGGGAAATAAGTTGTACATGATACCAGAGGTAGCACCACCTACCTCCATCTCTTTGGTTACTGTAAAAAAATGTAGTAAGCTCATTTCCAAAATCGAGAAATTTATTTCTTGATGATACACCGTCAAGGAAAGAAGAAGACAGTGGCCATGACCTCCAGATAGGGCCCCTCTGCACGAAAACAACAGATGAACAAGGTCATGGAGGAGTACAAGGACATCTTCACCTCCCCTGCAGGGGTGCCTCTGCACTACTAGGTCAAGCACTCCATCGATCTGACCCTAGGTGCACCACTGCCCAATGGACCAATCTATCTATGCTTCATTCTGGAGAACAATGAAATCAAGAGGTAGATTTATGAACTACTACAGAAAGGTCATATCCGGCTGAGTTCATCGCCCTGTGGGAGCCCGATAATTTTGGTATAGAAGAAGGATGGGACCTAGAGACTCTGTATGGACTATCGGGTGTTGATCAAGATCACTGTCCAGAATAGGTACCCGATCCGACAAATTGATGGCCTTCTGGACCAACAGAAGCGGGAAGAATATTTCAGTAAGATCGACTTGAGGTCAGGATATCACCAAGTACCAATTGAACCATACGATGTGTGGAAGACTGCGTTCAAAGCCAAGTAGGGCCTTTTTGAATGGTTGGTTATTTCTTTTAGGTTAACGAATGCTCCTGCAACCTTCATGAGGCTAATGGATGACATCTTGTGGCCATTCACCAACTCATTTTTAGTGGTATACTTCGATGACATCCTGATCTTCAGCCAAATTTGGGAAGATCACCTCCATCAAATCAGACAGGTTCTCCAAACACTACGACAACACAAGCTATGTGCCAATTTGGAGAAATGCACTTTTTGCATGACCCAAGTAAATTATCTGGGATACATTATTGATTAACGAGGGGCGCATGTGGATCCAGCCAAGATCCAAGTCATTCGGGATTGGCCAGCTCCAACCACTCTCATAGAGCTCTGCAACTTTCTGGGTCTTGCCAATTTCTACCACAGGTTTGTGTTAGGATTGTCTCATATCACTTGTAATTTGAGTCAAGTCACCAAGGGAGGAGCGAAAAGAAAAATTCTTTTGGTCTAAATCTCAATAGAAGGCATCCATAGAGTTGAAACATTGCCTCTTCTCAGCACTGATGCTCGTATTACCAAACTTGCAACAACCATTTGAGGTTGAGATATATGCCTGTGACTATGCTATTGGGGCAGTCCTTACTCAACATGGGCATCCAGTGGCATATCATAGTGAGACACTTTCAAACACATTTCAGAAGTATCCCACTTATGACAAAGAGATGTATTCCATTGTGCAGGTGTAGAGCCTCCAAAATGTATTCAAATTATCATCCACTTTCACCTTTATCGCTACCATTTCACTCAAATGTTGCAACTCCATAGCCATATAATATTTCATTAGCCTCTATTTTCATGATTACATGGGGTTACCTTTGTGTTTTCCAAAACTTAATGATTTCTAGTTTTATAAGTGACTTAAATAGTTAAAACTTAGAAAAAATCATATACTTGCTAATACTTAAAAGTGACTTTACTTTCATGACATGTGTAGGTCATTTGGAAGCTTCCAAGGTACCCTTGTGTTGCCTCCAATGCTAAAATTCGAATTGTCTTCAAGATATGGAAGAAGATTTGGATAAAGGTCAAAGAGGATAGGTGTCTCATCATTACCTATTTGAGTTGTAACTCTATGATATTTTCTAGGGATCTAGGGAGAGAATAATGGACCTCCATTAATGAGGTAGCTTCTTACGTTTTTGTCTAAATAGGAGAGCCTCCTCCTTTCAGAGGCATGTGTAAAGTTTGGGAAATGCTCATGTTTTGAATATAGAATTTGGATTTGGCATCATGCTCATGAGCGATGTCCACCTTGATTTGGTTATGCTTGCATTTGGAGCCTATCAACTTGCCATCTCTCATGCTTTTGGATTGGCCACCTACAATGTGTGAGATTTATTGTTTTTCATAAATTACAATTTATTACTTTCATAGATTAAGATTTATTTATTTCATATATTTTCCTATGTGAGAGGTTAAGACTGATTGTCTTTATTTTCTTTCTACCTAGAAGTTAAGAGCATTTGTCTTTATTTTCTTTCATACCTTTTCCTGTGTGAGAGGTTTAGAGTGATTGTTTTTCTTTTCTTTCTACCTAAAAGTTAAGAGGATTTGTTTTTATTTGCTTTCATATCTTTTCCTATATGAGATGTTAAAAATGATTGTTTTTTCTTTCATTTCTGAAAGAGTGGTGTGCTTTTCAGTTCATGCAAGATTAAAAGATTAAGATTTCAATTCCATACATTGTACTATAATTTCTCTTGAATTGAGTGCTAAATTAGAATAGGTGAATTTCGTTTTTCATTATTGAGTTTCGTAGTTAGATTGATCTAAATTAAAAGTTAATTTCTATCATATATAGTGCACGCATGCTTTGCAAGTTTTATGAAACCCTGGGGTTGACAATTAAATAGTAGGCAATTAATTTTCCTCAACAGTAAGCCTGCCGACAATGGAAGCATTACATTTTGGGGAAGGAAACAGTCATCGACATAGACCACTAGCCCCTGCAGTTCATACAAATGCAAGGGAAGTTGTAGAATGATCGCCATCAGAAGTGATCCACATACCTGCAATAGTTCCACTTGAATATCAAGTATAAGAAGGGCTACACCAATAATGTTACAGATTGCCTCAGCTGACCACCGATCATGGAGTTAACCACCATGCTCAATTCTTGTGGGCACGAGAGTTCTAATTGGCCACTTCTCTGTAAAAGTGACCTAGAATTTGGCCACACATACCAAACGCTCTTGGAGGGTCAGCATGTTCTAGATTTTCACCTCCAGTATGCCCTGTTATGCCACCTAGGTCACCTTTGCGTGCCTTCAAGCAAGTGTGCCAAGATAATTTGGAAAGTGCACTATATTCAGGCTGCTGGGAATTTTGGGGTCGAGAAAATGGTGGCAGTACTACAGAAGTATTTCTATTGGATGAATCTTCGATATGATATCAAGAAGTACATCAGATCCTACACTTCCTGCACCATTTCCAAACCAACCATCGAGAAGCAAGGTCTCTATACTTCGCTGCCTACCCCTCACCAACCTTGGGAATCCATCTCCATGGATTACATGTCCGGCCATTTCTTCTACTAAGCATGCCAACGACTGTCTTTTTTTGGTCGTCAACAGATTCTCGAAGATGGGCATTATGGTGGCCTGCAAGGATAATATCACAGCAGAAGCCACTGCTAAACTTCTCTTTGAACAAGTGTGGGTACACTTTGGGATCCCACAATCTATCATCTCATATCAGGATAATAGGTTCCTCAGTGCATTTTGGTTTAGTCTCTGGTCGATGCTGGACAACATGCTCACTAAATCCATAGCTTTCCATCCCTAAACTGATGGCCAGATAGAGGTTGTCAACATGATGATCATACCCATTCTGCGCATGTACAACTCAAAGAATCCACGCACATGGGATGAGAACCTCCCCTATGTCCATCACAACTATAATTGTGCTCTCCATAGCTTGACTGGCCACATCCCCTTTCAGGTGGGCTTGGGATTCCAACCACTATGTCCCGTTGATGTGGCCATGCAACTTGCAGCTACTAAGGTAGATTTGGCTCATGTCGAGTCCTAAACCGATAAGGCAAACAACCTCATTGAACACGTCCAACACATCCTCCAGCAGGTACATGATATTCTAGAGAAATCAAATGCCAAGTACAAGAAGCGACATGATCAACAGCGGGTGCCCCACAAATTTCAAGTGGCGACAAAGTCTAGTTGGATTTGCAAAAGGAATGCCTTACTAAAGCCTATCAGAAACTCAGACCACTTTTATATGGTCCTTACACCATTACCAAGGTTATGGGAGATAATGCATTTGAGCTCAACATTACCCCATTCCTTGGCCTGCACCCAGTGTTCAATGTGGACCGCCTTCAACCATACTTCCCACCATTGCTAGACACATTAGACATTGTAGAACAACTCACACCTACAAAGTTAAATACATATTGCATGGAATAAGCCATAACTGATTGGATCGTGGACACATAGAGAAATGAAACCCGACAAAAAAGGATCCAACTATATCGAGTTGTCAAAGCCGGTCAACTCCTTCACCAAGGACCAAGTTTAGTAAAAGTTCCCTCATCTCATGGAGGAACTCAACACAATGGCGACCATTTCTTCCTAGGGGGGAGGAATGGTCCAGGTGGATATTGGTGGCCACTCGCATATTCCACTTGTACCTCCACCTTTGCTTCTTTGAATTTTCAGTTTCCTTATTTGTAGCACAATTTACTATTTTTGGAATTTTTTTGGGTCCTGAACTTCCGAAGCCGTTTTGAGGCCCTAAACGACGTTTTCTGGGAAAACTGGGAGCAACATCAGTCTATATTCAAATGTTTCTCACTCAAAAGTTCTATTCCTCAAATAGATGTTTCTAATGAGGTATTGTGCACATCAAACGAAGATTGTATGCCAAAGTTACGACCCCGGGAAGTTGATGTACCAATTCACCCAAAACGGGGCCCATAGTTTTGTGCTTTGTCTCCTAGAGTTAGGTTTTTCGATGTTTAGGGTTTTCCATTGTTTCTCAACAATAAATAGGCCTTTCAGCCTCATTTTAAGATAGCTCAAAGGCATGTAGCCACGTCTCTTTTTAAGCTACCATCGCCTGTGCTAGTTTATTTCCATTTCTGTTTGTAAGCATATTTCAGTATTTTACACCAATGAAATGAAGTATTATTTATGTTGCATCTCTATATTTATGATCATATCTATAATTTTTTACGTTCCTGTTTAAGTCCAAATCAAATATGAAATAGGCCTTTTCTGTAGAAAAGAGAATCCTTTCACTCGAGAAGAAAATAACTCTTGAAGAAAGGAAGCAAACCAAAAGGGTCACTTTCAAGGATGAACCAAAGAGGAAAGCTCCAAAAAATCCTTTCGATCTAGAAGGATTATAAAAGGTTCTCAAGACTATGTCAAAGGAAAGGGTAGAGATTAAGAAACGGGTTGTTGAATTGTCAAAAAATCCTTTTCAACCTTTTAGAAAAAATCAACCATCCCAATCGTAACCACCTACCATCATTTCGAATGTAGAATTTGAACAGGATGATGATGAGGACGAATCAGGCCTATCTGTTGAAGAGCCCCGAGAAGAAGAATTATAAGTATCTCATGGTTTTTCGGATTTTATTTTAACTTCATCATGAAATGAGGAAGAGGAACAAGCCCTACCTCTTAGTACAAGAAGTAAAGGACCTATTGATACTCCTCCAGCAAATCAAAATTAGAAGTCTCTTGCTCCTCCTGCTAAAGAAAAAAGCGTAGTAAAAAAATACTTCTACTCCTCCCTCAAGTTCTGATCCTACTACTTCTAAGCCTTCTTCTTCATCTAAAACCATTTTGGTATTTGATACCATTGAGTATGACATTGTGGAGGACAGGAATAAGGTTAAAACCAACATCTCCCTATATGAAGTTAGCAAGTTGAAACAACAACATAAATTATTACTTAAGGAGTTAAATGAAGTTCTTGCATCTCCATTACCTACTTTTGTTACTGTAAAAGCTTCAAAAGGAAAATTCAAGCCTCCTAATGTCTCCTCAGATAAATTTGACCCTTCAGATGTTATTCTAATCAGAGATAGATCAAACTCTCATAGTCCTCCCTTTTTGACTTTTTAATTTTTTTAACAAAAATGTTCATAAGTGTTTAGTAGATTCAGGTGCATCATCTAATATCACACCTTATGTGGTTTTTCTTAAGCTGAATATATCACCCCAAAAAGTTTTTGGAAAAATTATTTGATTAGATTGCTCAAAGGTCAGAGTTTTAGGGGAAATGAATTTTGTATTAATTAGACTATCTTCAAACTCTAAGGTTTGTCATATAATTGATATATTAGTAGTTGACATCCCTAAGTTTTATGGTCTTATTTTGAGAAAACACTGGTATGAAAAGCTACATGGTTACTTCGCAACTAATTGGTCACATATGTGGCTTCCCTACAATGGAAAACCAAATAACATTCGTGTCGATAGAGAGAATCATATGAAACATTTAGTCACGGATTTTGATGAAGAAAATGAACCACTAGTATTTTCAAATAACATCCTTGGGAATTATTCTTTCGAATCTTTCTTTGGAAATTTCCTAGAACAAACTTCTCCACTTTTAGTTGATTCTATATCATCTCAAATCGAAAATTATTCACAAGCAGATTCATATAAGTGTATTAATATTGTAGAGAACATTGTAAATACGCATGACAATTTATTTTGGATTATTTATTTTGATGGTTCAAATTCTAGTTAAGGTGTAGGAGTTAGTTGCATCTTGCTAAGTCCTGAACGTGAGAAAACTATGCTTGCATGGAGATTAGAAGTTAATTGTACCAATAATGTTGTTGCATATGAAGCATTGGTGCACAGTTTAGAAAAGGCTATTAGTCTTGACATCAAATACCTTAAAGTGTATGTTGGTTCAGAGATGCCATTAAATAAGTTAGAAACGCCATTTTGTTTCTAGTCACCTTAAACATTATCAGTCTTTGATTCAAGACTTTACTACTCATTTTACTGCATTTGATATATCTCCCATCCCATGGATATAGAATGCTAGTGGCAAACTCCTAGCAAATGTTTCTTCTAAACTCATTCCAACTGAGGATTTTAGCCCTGACAAATTTTCAATTCAATTTATTTTTCGCCCCTCCATTCTACATAATGTAATGAATTTGCATGTGTTTAATGATGATGATGATATTATGAGTTTCTTAACATCAAAATATTTTTAATATGATCAAGTAGTTGATGAAGATGAGCATGAAAGGATGCAAAATATGTCCTCTGATGAAAATATTTTACCCAAACCTGTAGTTAAATTGGAAGACTTATATGACTTAAAGGATATATTCAAAAGAACCACCAATTGAAAAACTCGGAGTTATACCTTGAGATATGAATTAGTTAACATAGGATATGATCATAAACCTCGAAACATTAACTTGGGCCTTGCACTCTCACCAAATGAAAGTTTTTCTTTCATTCATTTGTTAAAAAAGTACAATGATGTTTTTGCATGGGAATATGATGATCTGAAAACCTATGATACATCCATTATTCAGCACATTATTCCTATGCTTCTAGATGTCAAGCCTATTCAACAGAAGCTAAGGAAGATGTAACCTAACTTGGAAGCTCAAATTAAAACTGAATTGAACAAGCTACTTAAAGCTAAAATCATGTTTCCAGTCAGACATTCCAAGTGGGTCTCAAACCTTATGTCTGTCAGAAATAAGAATGGACACATTCTCATTTGTATTGACATTAGGAATTTGAATAAAGCTTGTGAAAAGGACAATTTTCCTTTACCCTTGATGGAGCAAATTTTACAATTTGTTGTTGGTTTTGAACTGATTTCCTTCTTAGATGGATTTTTGGGATATAATCAAATACGTGTACATCCATATAATAGACTGAAGACCACATTCAGGACCAAGTGGGGGACATATTCTTATTAGAAAATGTCTTTCAGATTAATTAATGATGGAACTACTTTCCAAAGAGTTATGGATATTTCTTTCAAAGGTTTGATTAACAAGTCAGTTGTGGTGTATCTTGATGACATTACAATTTATTCCAAACAAAGGAAGAATCATTTACATGATTTGAAGATAATCTTTGAAAGATGTAGGAGTGTAATCTCCTTGAATCCCAAAAAGTCAGTTTTTTCTCTTGACGAAGGAAAGATTCTAGGTTTTATTGTCTCTAAAGAAGGGATATGTATAGACCCTGATAGAATCGAGGAAATATCTGAAATCGCTTTGCCTCATAAAAAAAATATCAATGCAATCCTTTCTTAGGAAAATTAATTTTGTCAAACGATTTATCCAAAATTTCTCTCAAATTGTACTTCCCTTACAAGCTATGATGAAGAAGAAGTTAATTTTTAAGTGGGGACTCACTAAAAGAAAAACATTTGAGGAAATAAAACAAGAAATCATTGATGCCCCTTCGTTATCAACCCATGATTTTACTAAACATTTTATTCTTTATACTTTTCCTTCCCAACAAGCTTACATGGAAGTCTTAACTCAACCTAATCAATAAAAATTTGAGGCTCCAATCTCATTCTTTAGTTCAAATCTTGAGCTTAATTACTTAGAGATTAAGAAGCGAGCCTTTGCAGTCTTTAAATCCATAAAGAAATTCAGACGTCTTGAAGAAACACACTAAAGTAATTTTTTCTTTCCCTATTATTACGTAGTTACTTATAAAAAAATAATTAGGAGACAAAAGAGCCAATTGGATTACTGCCCTGCAGGAATATGACATAGAAATTAAACTAGCTGAAATTGTGAGATGTCAAGGTTTTTGCAGGTTGATTAGTGGAGCTGATGACAACTCAACTAATGAATATTCAAGTAACAATGTTTAGATCAAATAGGTATTTCCCATTGACATTGAATCCCAATATGTTGATCTCATTTCTTATTTAAAAAATGGTAATGCTCAACCAGAACTCAATTACAAGAAGAAAAAAGATATTAGACTAAAGGCTAATCAATATCAACTTATTAATGATGTCTTATTTACACGAAATTATGATTTTCTTTTGTTAAGATGTCTAGAAAAGTCTAAATATGAAAAGGCCTTTCAAAAGCTGCATGATAGACCAGCTGGAGGACACTATGGTGGAGACACCAATGCTCACAAGATCCTACATTCTTGGTATTATTAACCAAATTTATTCAGGGACACTCATGATTATGTTAGGAAGTGTAAATTCTGCCAAATTGTCATTGTAAGACAAAAGAAACCAGCCTTACCTTTACATTCAGTTAACATTGAACAACCCTTTGAACAATGGGGACTGGAAATAATAGGTGATATTGTTCCTAACTCTTCCAAACAACATAAATACATCTTTACAGCTATTGATTACTCCAACAAGTGGGCGGAAGCTATACCCTTGAAGGTGGTCAATTCTGATAACATTATTGAATTCACTAATCAATTTATTATTACCAAGTTTGGTCTTCCTTATGCCTTAAATTTTTATAATGCGTCATATTTTTCAGGTAACACTAGTACTGAATTTTCCCTTAGAACAGGTTTCAAACTGAAGTATTCTACAAAATATTATCCACAAGGAAATGACTTAGCAGAATCTACTAAGAAAAACCTAATTAGAATAATCAAACGTGCATAAAGCTCTAGTATTTGCATTATGGGCTGATAGAATTACCTAAAAGGCCTCTATAGGCACTTCTCCTTTTTAATTAGTATATGGTAAAGAAGTTATTTTACCACCTAATATAGTTATACCATCACTAGCCCTAGTGTAGTCCATTGAAGAAAATCCTTGCTCTTCTCTTCAACTAAGAATGTCTTAAATCCTTAGGCTGGAGGAAGAAAGAGATAAAGCTAGACAAGTCCATGCCTATCACCAATAATTGGTTAAGTCTGCATTTGATGTAAGTTCAGTTCAAAATATTTTTTTTGAAAATCGTGATCTAGTTCTAAAATGGGACAAAGCTCATGAGGAGAAAGGAAAACATCCAAAGTTCCAATGATTATGGCTAGGCCCATTTTAGATTGTTCAAAATCTAGGCCCATTAACTTTTATTTTACAAGATCTACAAGGAAAGAGGGATGCTCTTCCTATTAATGGGCCAATTTTAAAGAAATATTTTTATTAAGGATGCCTAACCTTTGTAAATATGTAAATAATCACATGGATATACCAGAATCTTATCCCTAGAATTGTTAAGTAATACACTTTTTTCCACATATTGGGGTCTCTCATCATTAAAATGAGATTTCATTGATTAAATGAGAGACCTTTAGAAAGAAAATCATAACATTGAGGTTTAGTTTTGCAATTATAACAAAACTATGAAATCTTTATATTCATTAAATTGTGAATGTTTCATAGCTTGAAAATTTTATAAAATTTAGTTATCCCTCGATTGATCATGCAAAAGGTTTTATTTAAAAAATTAAATGTTATTATGAATTTTATGCATTTTTTGACTTCAAATTGTCATCCATTCCTTTTAAGGAGTGCATACGCCTCCCCTTACACTAATTTAAGTTTTTTTAGAGTGTAATTAAAAAATATATAAAACTTGAAAGATAGGAGGTCTCATCGACTTACCATGATCATGGGAAACCAATGATATTGACATTATCAACAATGGCCACCAAACCAGGATAATGGCTTATGGTTATAAAACATAAAACAATAGGTCTCATCACAAGCCGACTTGTTCAGTGTCATTATATCCCGTGAATGGCATTGTCATAATCTGGTCACCAAACGAGGACAATGGATTTCAGCAAAGTTAAAACCAAAATTTTAAGAAAAAAATATTGAAAGTACCTAACAATTTTACTATAAGTGTATGGGATACTAGTATATCTATAGTTAAATGGTAACCTTGTCAAGGTTATGGACACCTACTGTTGAGGGATTTTATCCCCTAAGGCTCTTGGGTGGAACCCTAGCAGACTGAAAGTTGTCTAAATCAAGAAACATGCACACACACAACCATTATGCTAGAAAAAACTATTTCTAAAGTAAGAAGGACGTACCTCAGGTCCTACGTTCGGGTAGTTCCTCAACGGTCCAAACCCTTCTTCGTGTCCCTTCCGCTCCTTTTCCCTGCAAAACCGACAATTCCAAAGCATGCAACAGTATATGGACAAAGATTTATATGAAAATCATCTTTATGTTATACAAGAAAGGAGTTAGTTATAAACTTTTAGACATCCATTCATACATGAAATTCAAACATGAACATCATTAACATAAAGAAAGAAGCATATCGGGAACAAGATGTGTTTCTTTATTAGAAAAATAGAATAGTACAGAAAAGAGCAATATCACCTGAGCAACCTCTGTAGGCTCAAAGCTCAGCCTCCTTCTGGATCCGTCCCGCCTCAAGCCTCTAGTATATCTCCTTCCAATACTCACTCCAAGATGTCATAACTAAGGGATGAACATCAAATCACAAGGAAACAAGGGTTTCCTGTACAAAATGGGGGAAGTGCAGAAGGCACCAGGGTCTTCAGACCTGATCAGGGGGAAATCTCAGTATAGTAACCTTTCTCTGTCTTCTCTCCTCCCTTAGGCCTTCCCTTTGGTGTCTTTTTATACCAATTCAAAAGTAGTTTTTTAGTTAGGAATTGGTTGGGGACAGTTGAGGCCACGGGCACTAACAAGTGATCAGCAGGTAAAACCTGCGATCTCCGCCCGAAAATAAGGAGTTTTATATTTTTTTAAGTGTTTTAATACATATACGCGGGTTAGTTATGTATGAACCCGCGTTTAACTCAGGGAAATATCGCGTACAGGGAATAAAACACTGTTTTTTAGATTTTGGACCAGGTCTGGAAGGAGGGGTTGCCCTAGGCCATGGGTGTAGCATCACAAACCATAATGGTGAGATTTGGAGCTATAACAGTTACCAGGCATCTCTGAGCCACAACCAGAGGAGAGTTTCTTGGAGTGATAACATGCCCAATCACCTTTGTGGAATGTCTTCTTCTTGATGAGGGAATCATACTATTTCTCTCTTTGTTTTTGGATCAGTGCAGTGGTGCTGAAGAGTTGATCGGTGGATTTCATCGAATTCATTGATTCGATGTAGCCTGTTAATCTGTGCTTCATTCAGATCCAAGCCTACTTCTTGAGCTATCCTCAATGTCTGAATTTCAAATTCTATTAGGAAGATAGGCTCTTTGCCAAACACTAGCTGATATGGGGAATATCCTGTGGTATTTTTCTATGTCGTGCGGTATGCCCACAAGTCTTCTAGCAATCAGGTAGCCTAGTCACATCTATGTGATGCGACTGTTTTTGTGAGTATTGCCTCAATTACTTTATTGGTGCTTTCTACCTAGCCAATTGCCTACGGGTGGTATGGAGTTGTGATTTTGTGCAAGATATGATGATTTTTTTAATTTCGTAGCAATCTTATGGCCTATAAATTGTGGCCCTCCATCTGTGATTATTTGTCAAGGCAAGCCATATCACACGAAGAGTTGGAAAAGAAAGTGGATTACCGAGTCCTCTATTTCCCTTGGTAATGCTTCTGCCTCCACCCATTTAGTCACATACTCTGTTGCAACTAATATATATGTCTTTTGATTAGATGATGGGTTTACTGGACCAATGAAATCTAACACCCATCGCTAAAAAGGTTCAATGACTAACTGTGGATGCAGGGGCATCTCATCGGATTGCCTAGGGCGTTCCATTCTTTGGCAAGTATCACATGCCTGGACAAACTTCTTGGCATCTTTAGAAATGGCGGGCCAATAATAGCCCATCTGTAAGACTTTGTGATCAGTCCTACGGTCCACAAAATGTCCACTGCAAGGCCCATCATGGAAAGCTTTCAGGATGTTGAAGATTTTGTCTTCCCTGACGCATCTTCGAATATGCATATTGGCCCCTGTATGAAATAAATAACCTCTGATCTAGGAGAACTGAGTGCTACACTGTACTATTTGTTTTCTTTCATTAGGTGTCAGTTGTTTGGGTAACTTTCCCACTACTAAGTAGTTTGCAACATCCGCTTACCACAGTGTTTTCACAGCTACAACAAATAAATGTTCATCAGGGAACTGGTCTTCTACTGTTGCCGAGTCAACTGTCTTTGGCATATGTGAAAGGAAGTCTGCTATTGGATTTTCCTTTCCTGGTCGATCTTTGATTGTTATGGCAAATTCCTGCAAAAGAATCAACCATCTTGTCACTCTTCCATTTGTAACAGGTTTATTAGCTAGATATTTAATAGTAGAGTGATCAGTATACAAAACCATGGGGTATCCTGTTATATAATGTCTGAATTTATTAATAGCATAGATTACATCCAGAAATTCCTTTTCGGTCATAGTGTAGTTCAATTCAGCAGGAGATAGATTTTTGTTGATGTAGTATATCGCATATGGCTTCTTATCTTCCTCTCTGTCGAGAACTGCTCCAATAGTCATATCTAATGCGTCGGATGAGATCTGAAACGGAAAATCCTAGTTTGGGCCCCTTAATACTGGGGCTATTGATACAAGATGTTTTAAATCTTCAAAATCACTGTCACATTTGTTAGTCCAAATGAAATCATTATTTCCTGTTAATGCATATAAGGGTGTAGCAATTTGAGAGAAATTCTTTATAAATCTCCTATAATATCCAAAAAATTCCAAGAAACTGCGTACCTCAGTTTGTGTGGAAGGGGTAGGTATTAAAATAATTATCTGAATTTTTGTTGGATTTACCTAGATTCTAGCTGCTGAGATATAGTGGCCCAAGATGAGGCCCTCGGTCATCATCATGTGGCATTTTTCATGGCTTAAATAGAGCCTAGTAGCAATGAATCTTTGCATAACTTTCTTTGGCATTTGTAATGCCGGCTTGAAGTCATCTCTGTAAGGTGTAAAGTCATCCATGTACACCTCAAGCCCTTCGTTTATCAGATCTGAAAAAATGTTGAGTACAACCCTCTGGAATGTAGCAGGTGCATTGCACAATCCAAAAGGTAAGACCCTGTATGCAAATTTTCCCCACGGGCATGTAAAGGTAGTTTTATCCTAGTCTTCAGGGGCAATTTGAATTTGATTGTAGCCATTGAAGCTATCTAGGAAAGAAAGGAATTTTTTTCCTGCTAATGTGTCCAAGGCCTGGTCAATGAATGGAAGGGGAAAATGATATTTTTGGGTTTATTTATTAAGCTCTCTATAGTCTACACATATACACCACTTTCCATTATTTTTAGACACCACTACTAATAGGGAGATCCATTTGCTATCAGATATAGGATAGATCAAATTTACATCTAATAGTTTTTGTAGTTCATCTTTTACAATATCTTTAAGATGAGGGTTTAACCTCCGTTGAGGTTGTCTAATGGGCATTGCCTCTTTCTCTGTATAGATGTGATGCATGCATAGTTGAGGATCATTCCCTTTCATGTCCGGGTATTCCCAAGCGAAGGCTTATTTATATTTTCTCAGAAGTTGAACAAGCCTCTACTCTTGGTCCTTAGTCATGTTTTTATTGATATTTAAGGGTTTTCCTGGTTCAATTTCTATGGTTTTGCTATTATAAATAGAAGTTGTTGGGATTGACTAGTTGTTAATATCTTTTAAGGGATCCTCTTCAATTTCTTATCTAGGGCTACTTCGATCGTGTTACATTTTGGATGGGATACAACATCTTGTTGGTTAATGTAAGTGTTAATGATGTCATCTTCTATTTAATCCTTGAATTCAAGAGAATCTTCTATAGTTAGCGATGATCTAATGTTTTCAGTTAGATATGATACAGGTTGTTTTCTAGTTTTTATTATTATTAGACTTGGCTGAGCTGGAGGATATAAGGCTAAATTATTCACATCTCTTCCTCTTGCTATAGTCATGCTGTCTGTCTAACAACTTATGTAAGCATCTGTGGTTGCTAGCTAAGGTCTTCCTAGAATTAGGGGATGTCCGTCTAGCCAGTTTCTAGGATTGATGTTCAAAAAATCTAATGAGTATTCCCAAGAATCTATAGACACCATTACATCCTATAATTCCCCCTCTAGTTTGACAACTGATCGGTCAGTGAGTTCCAGCAGGGTCATGGTTGGGTCCAAGGATGTAATGCCAAGCTTTTGACAGGTTGTTGTTGTGAGAATATTGATTGTTGCTCCTAGGTCAACTAATGAATTGGGAAAGGAGCACTTGTTTATTTGTACTGTGACTATAGGGTTTCTTGGGTCCTCATATTTTACTGGTGTTTCTCTGCCTGATAATAAATCAGATAGAGTACCGACTACATGGACAGTTGGAGTTGTTGTTATTTTCCTCTTTGGTTTTTTCATACACAATTCCTTAATATTTTTTGCATAAATTGGAATGTATTGAATAGCCTGGAGGAGAGGTATTTTTACACACAATTTTTTCAATTCTCCCAGAAGATCAAAATCGGGATATTCGATTGAGAAGGGTATAATTAATATCTCTGGGAATGGTGGAGAAGAGGTAATAGATTGATTGTGAGTTTTTTGTTTAACCTAATTCTCCACTTGTGGTGCTTGTTCTATAGGTAACAGATCTTCAATTTGTATATTTTTATCCCCCTCTGACTCTATTACCAGCCCAAACCTTAATTTAAGCTCATTGCACTTCCTTAACTCAGTTTTTGGCTTGAGTCCTTCAATAATTTGCACATATTGGATCGGTCTATTGCTGGGGTTCGGGTTGGGCTGGGATGGGAGCTGTGGTTGTAGGTTGGTATGAGGGTTCTGTTGCAATGTGTAGGGTGCTGGCAGTGTAGGTTGAGGTAGGGGGATTGTTCTTGGTGGCTGATTGGTAGGTCATTGCTAGCTTGATTGCCAATTCTGTTTTTGTGACATGGAGGGTGGCCATTGGGGTGGATATGTATTGTTTTGCCAAAATGGTGGGAAACAAGGGAAATTTGGCAAACTATTATTTTGGTTTGATTAGTTGGACCAAGGTGGCATAGAGAATGGTTGCTGTGACCAATTGGGAAAATGTGGCTGGTTTTTCCACATAGCTCCTGTGTATTGTTGAGCATTATATTTCGAGGTCTGAAAGGAAGAAGATGGGTTGATCTGTGTACTTGTTTGTCGTGGTTGCCATTGGCTACATTGATTTAGTAGGTAGACTAGTTCTATTTCTTCTTCTGCCTCTTTATAGACTACTTTTAACCCTTGGAGTGATGGGAAACTTTTTGTGGCATGATCTTTAGTACATATAGCACAGGTTTGTACCATATCCAGCAGACACTCTTTGTGACTATGCTTCTTCCTGCATCTCAGGCAAAATATCACCATATTTTGTTCTGCTTCAGCCTACTTCTACTTGGGCTGCATGATGTCTAATTGCGTCATCAAAGTTCCCAAGATATCTATTTTGGAATGCTCTAGTAGATTGCCAATTTCTGTACGAGTGATGGTTCCGCCAGAGATTTTGTTGTCCTTGGTGGTCATGCCGCGTTTTGTTGGTTTCAATCTTGTACTGCTTCTTGAGCACATGATACACAATTTAATAATATTAACATAATATTCTTGATGTATATCACCTTTACCCATAATATTTAATGTCCCTATCCATTGTTCTTTCATCCCTTTAATCAGTGTAGTTTTCAGTGCATTATCAGGCAAAGACAGATTTTCATAGGGGGATCTTTGGAGGTTATATTGGAAGCGCTCCACATACTCTTCCAATGTTTCACTGAGTCTTGCTACCATTTGGTATATTTCGTCTTTCAGATCCTTAGATATGAAATAATCCTGATATTTGTTTAGGAAAGCATTTTTCATTTGATCCCAATCATTTGTTGTTCTCCCACCTAGCCCCATAAACCAATGCAAGGCTGCTCCTTTTAATGTAGATGGAAACAACTTTAGTTTTTGGGGATCAGTGGTATAATCATAACCTCAACATAATACATCAAATTCAAACAGAAATGCATCTGGGTCTTTTGATGTGAGTCCATGAAAGGTGGGAATGTTTTGTAAAGGGATAGCCTTCATGGGTGCGTTGACAGTTGTGTCAATGATGGGGTACTGCAATGTGGAGGTTTGTGGTGCTTGTGGATTGGTGGCCATTTGATCAAATATATGCTAGTAACCTTTCGAGATTTTTGGAGCTAGAGAGTTATCCCTATGGTGTCCCAAAGGGGTGGAAATAATCTTAACAACACTCCCTCTGTCTAGGATACAGGGTGTTCCTTGCTCAATTACTACTAGAGGGGATCTTGGTTCTTCCCTTATTTCTCCTCCTCCCTCACAAATATTACAAGAATTCCCTTCTTGTGAGGAAATTGGGCGTGAATTTTCAATTTCTTGAAAACCCTACTCAGTTCCTACAGTTTTGCTGTGGACCTCAGTGTAGGCTGCAGATGGTGAGCCTATGGCCTGAAGGGAGATAGTAGATTGTCTGGAAGCAACGTTTCTAGGACCTACTGATGGCTGAGATTTAGCTTTCTTTAAGATATTGTCTATGAAAGTAGATCAGCCAAGGGTCACCGAACCCTTAGATTTTTCAGGTTTGGGTAGTGGAATTGGATTGATTTCCGGTCTTTTCTTCTTAGTCGTTCATACAAACAATTAAAATGTTTATCTCTAACCTAAATTTCTAACAACTCCGTTGGAAAGTGGGCAAGGGAGCAGGCATTTTACATGCTCTGTATACAGGTTCTTACCTTCTATTTTTAATACCCAGTTCTCTCTCAACAGGCAATTATCAGATATACATCACTCTTGCGCTACGCTCTCCCTGGAAACGACACCAAAATGTTGACTGATAAAAGGTGCCTTTTAAAACTCCTAATTATCCTCACATTAATTATCAATTTGGGTAAGTCCTCTTATTTCAAGAGTGTACACAGTATGTGGCTGCTATTTAATTCAGATAGTAATGTTTCATAGATTGCAGTATAGATCTTTTAATACAAGAGTAAACAGATGCAGTTGGTAAATTCTAATTGTCAAGGAAAACTAAATCCTTGAATGAAATCAAATCCTACAACAATTCAAGTAACAACAATATCAGTTGAGAGTACAGTAGTGATAGCTCGTCTCTTCGAAATTTATTGAATCTAAATCAAGCGCATTCTTCAGTAAAGCAACGATGACATCAATCTGAGAGGCTAACAACAGTAGTTAATAATATTTACAGTTGATTACATCGAGCAGAATATTTATCTAAGAAACACAATCCGAACTAGAAGTAAGCTGAATAAACAACAATATTGTAAATTATATAAAACAGAGCTATTCTATCAACACAGGAAAATAATAAGCAGCAAAGGAGATGAAATTACAGAAAGCAATAATACTATCAAACCATCACACTTGTGATAATTGGAAATGTATGACACAGATGAAGCAGTGAAATCCACTAGAAGCCAGGCCCTTAGCCGCCAGCGTACACTGCTGGTTACTTCATATAATGAGAAGGAATAGAAACTTTACTTATGTATTAATCATCAAACTGAAAGAGAATTAAAATGTATTTATGTTCTTCGTTACAACAAGAATCTCTAATTAAGAATTACAATTTCAATAATAACAACGAGTCCGTCGCCTTTTATAATAAAAAAGGGGTAAAAAGATAAATGGTAAAATCGATCCCTTAGGATCTCTCAATCCTGAGGGATTCGCACAATTTTATAACTTCAGACATCCTTTCCCTTCTCACGCTAATCCTTTTGATTTGCTTTGGCCTTATCGCAACTGCCATGCTCCTTCCTTAGCTTGTTGCTTTTTCACTGTTTCTCCGTTAGGGAACATCAGCTGTCTTTTTTTGTATTTTACTGCATAAAGAAGGGTAATAATTAGCTAAGTCGTAACTACAGATAATTCCTTCATTCTTACCATAATTCTTTAATACATTAACAAATTCGGATATAGAAAGGATAAGAATAAAGGAAAAGGATGATGAGATAAATAGCAAACGCATACCTTTTCCATGACTCAACAGTTGCGTGCACAGTACTGAGGAGAAAAGTCCCAGGCACACCCATACCTTGTTGTGGGAGCGACTGGAGCCTCCGAAATGCACCCTTGTCCATATCAAGGGAGTTTCCAGGGGTTTAATGATCTAAAAAGTCATTGGGACCCAAGGACTGGTCATGGGGATGACTAGGAAGGCTTTTGGGAGTCTTGTAGCAGATATAGAAGGTATGTGTTGTGGGTTTCCATCAATTCCACTTCCTTAGGGTCACCTTGGAGGTTGAATCCCATTATAGTGGCCTCTCGTCACATATTTACCCTGGTTAGCCGATTACTTGGGTAGATGTGGGATGAGGGTGTTACAATAGCCCCCCCTCGTCTCTACTAGTTCTCTGAGACTAGTCCAATAGAATTTTGTCCAACACTAAATTAATAAGACCCAAAAAAAGAATAAATGGAGACATAAAAGATCTTCTAGTAGCCATTCCAACCAAAATGGCTTTCAAAATCTGGACAAAGTTTCCTTTAAAAGAAATTTCATCTTAAAATAAAAACAGTCTTAGAAGGCATTCTATAGGAAAATGAGTCTTGACAATGACAACACTGACAAGACTCAGGGAGTTAAAAAAAAAATAGAAATGTGATAAACCATACCTTGACAACATTCATCGCTTCCAAAAAAACTAGACAAAGTGCTTTCCTCGAGCTTTTATAAATGAATTGAAAGCCAACATGCCTATTATTGTAAAATGTAGCATGCCTTGGAGAGGGGTACCCTACAAGGATATAACTAGACCAAGAGAGAACAATGGGGTAATGGCCCATTGTCACCATAACGAAAACTCCCTACTTTTTATGGACTTTCACCAATGGTAGGAGTCTTAGTATAAGGTCACCTATGATGGATATTCTAAGAATAAGGATATTAGGATGACAAAGTGGCTTCTAAGGGAAAGGCTTGACTTAAGTACAAGGCTCTAATCAATGAATGAAGGAAATTCACTTTCCTTAGAGAGGCCAATTTTGTAAAGCACAATACTTAGGGATTGATTGATAGGTTGGGATGGCCAAAGGTCAAGGTAATAAGAAAGGGCTTTCGAACAATGTTTTCCAACAAAGACAAGACACATGAAACCCTAAAAAATCCCTTAATTTGAAGCTAAGACAACAATACAGTTTACCCTAGGGAAATAAACTAAGGAAAAGGAAATTATGGAAGAAATTGAAGTGAATTTACAAAAAGGAGTAATTTTTTGGCAACCAATATCCTCTTGATGTTTAGACTCTCCAACACTAAAAAAATTCCTCTTCACTAGGAATTCACACCAAGACATATCTTGGTCACTTTTAAAGGTCCAAATTAGGTAGAGAGAGTAGAGAGAGAATTTATTGATAAAAAAATAGAGATGATCACCAACAAGGAAGTGCAGTGCCTAGTCCTAGGGTTAATGGATTCTATGGGTTCTTAAAATTGATTTGATCTTGCAAAGGAGTAATGATATTTTTATGCCATGGCATCAAAACCCTAACTATCACCTTTGTGGGGTATCAAATATCACTTGGGAGAGGTCACGTGAGATCACCATGGGGATTTCCATTCACATGTCATATTATGAGTAATACATGCAATAATATGACCTAGTTTCCATTCAATTGATATTCAACAAAATTAGGGTACAAAATTTAACCTAGATCATTAATTCATTCCATGCATTAGACATGAAATCATAAATTTGCTATAAACATGGCACTTACAAGACAATATGCATGAAACAATCTAATTATTAATCCAAAGTGACTTCTCCAAAGGCTAGGAAAATTGCTCAATGCAAATTTTGCTCCATAGATCACCTCTTTCCAATTAGAACAATAGGTCGAAATCTCCAAAAGAGGTTGAATTCACAAGTCAAAGTGATGATGAATTTACAAATAACCTCTCCTATATTTATATGAGAAGACATACTGTCTAATTAGCCTAAAGGCCCCTAAGAAAACAAGTAAAGTCAGAATGATGGGTTATAAGCCAACCCACTAGCTTAGATCAAACCTCACAATATTTTCCCACACTTGTGAGCCCTAGTGATAAAAATGTTGATGTCATCCATGCCTTGAGCTCAGTGTGGCATACGTTGAGAATTTTGAGTGCCAAGTAAGGTGTAGAATCCTCTAAAAATCATCACTTGAGGGTTGAACCATAGGTCTCTGTCAATACTCCTATCTGGACTCCAAAATCCAACTTGGGGCACCAAAGGTGGTCTCATGGGTCTCCAAATGGTCATAACGTCAGTCTTTGCTCCAAAGTTGAAGGATTCCAAGGTGATGCTAGGCATCCCATGTATCAATAGGTGAGACCATCCTCATCAAGGCCCTGGATCAGCTAGCATCCCTCAAAAGTTTCTAAGGTCAGCTAGGGGCATGCAGGGTCCATTTGAATCATCCCAAAAATTCATCAAATGTAGCAAAAATTTCCTAAATTCTCTAGGGGCTAGAGGTGCCCAAGGGTGTGCGTGATGCTATGTTACTACTTGGAGTCCCATGGCTCCCAAAGCTTCACCTTTGGGTGCTAATATGATCCTCTGAAGGCCTGGGTACCTATGGGTGAGGTTCCCATGTCATGGTTGTGGAACCGCCTGACAATCATGACATAAAGCCTAGTGCAAAAAACTAGTCATCAAGTACAATAATAATTTTTGCATCTAAAGTGAACCAAGCTTCAATGTAAAGGGATATTTAACACTTCAAATAAGGCTTCCCTTCCAAAATTAAATCTTTGAACTCACAATGGTGTTTCCTCCCTAGGTAGGAGTGACTAAAGGATAACCCTATTAGGTGTTTCTAGCCCCCCAAGGAGAAGCAACATTTCCTTAATCCACCCTTCAATTAATAGGTGTTATGTGAACAATGGAGGGGAGGATACTTAATAGCCATGTGTCATGGTTAAAGGCACCAACATCATGGGGATCCACATCTTGATTGTATAGATGTGAGGAGGGAGAAATAATGGATGCATGAGTTACCAACTTAACCTTTATTTTTCCACCTCTCTTGTGTGCCTTTTACTTTTGTTTGATTTTTTTCATTGTATTACTGCTCATAGCTCAAAGGGTTAGAGCTCAATTTGAATTATGTATAACAATTGTATTACCCCCTTAATGATGAGGCATATCACTTCCCATCAAGGTTGGAACATGTAAGGGTTCCATTCATGTTATATAGGATCAATATGGTGCTTATGAACCAAGTGATCGCCATAATGAATGAGGTAGATCTCATGCTATGTTCTTTCCCATGTGTTAATGTGTATGTCATGACCATCTTTTTCATTTTGATATTCTTTATTTTATATTTCTTGTGGCCTTTATATGCTTTTTATTTATCTTTTAGTTGTAGCAACCTCCAAGGGAAAAGTTATGGGCACTACCTAGGTATGAGGATATATGGGTGCCAAATTCGGGAGAAGCAATGGATAGTTGAACCCACAGAATGGAGGTGGAATAAGGTCTTTTAATGTAGATAGAAAAAGGTGAGTGTGTAATAGGGATAGATGGAACACTCTATCGCAATCGATTCTTCCCAAGTAGTTCCACTCTTATACCCATTGGGTCCACTAGGGGAGGTCCCACTAGACTAGGGTTGAAGATTAACCCCCCATTTCAGATGATGGAACAAGATCATGGTTAAAACCACTCCTTCAATGTCACCCCATATTCCATGTAAAAATCCTAAATACAAACAAGAATAAGTACCTGATCACAAAATGAACAAAGTACCTTTTGATCGAAAGCCCACATTCGTCCATGTTATCTTACCGAATGGGTGAGGAGGCATATTAATAATGGAGGTGGCAGAGATAGAATGTCATGTCATAAGCTAGTGGCAATTGTTAGTAATTACTAGCTAGTCAACTCGATGTGAAGTATGCGAGAAAATTTTTCTCCTATGGGGTCACCCACTTTTGGTGGGTAATGTTTGGCTCTAACTAGGACATGTTCATAACTTAGAGTGCTTGATCCATATTCTTGAAAGGGGAGTTCATGAGAACTCCAAAAACCCCTTGGGTCATAGACTTGTAACTAGCACATTGAAATCAACTTATTTGGGATCATGTGCGTTAGGCATAGGGTATCACCCTAGATTTATATGAAAGTAATAATCCATACATAAAATAAAATATAATCTAAATGAAATCTAATATACATGAAACATGAGATGAATGATATTAGAATGCTCACATAATATGCAATGCACTTATAATACTATTAGGCCACTAATTTGTCATTATTATTATCACTTTTTCACATCTATTTCATCCATTTCCACTATTTTTTATCATAAATTATCATATAATTCCATTTTATAATTATTTACGCTCTTATGAATAAATATTATTTCTTCTCCTTTATTTTTAATACATTGATGATTATTATGCATGATTTTACCAATGATGGTTTATTTGTTATAACATCACTCACGATTTTAGCCTCCAAGACCTTTTCCAGCTCATAATCAAATATTCCAACTCACGAATTCACTGGAATAATAAGTGATAGTTTTGCGTTGGAATTTACAGACAAATGAAGGCGAACCTTGAAAATCCGAAACATGGGTTTTGTCCAAAATGGATCAATTTAGTTTTTTGTTGAGCAGTTTTCCAAGATTCGGTTTGGATTGAGAGAAAAGAAAGGTTATTCGAAGGGGATTTTCTCAGATTTGCTGTTGTGACCGTTTTCCAAATTTTTCCAATTGCAATACCAAACTCGACTTGTCCCTGCTGAATGTTGATGGAAATACCTTTCAAATAGGATCTTGCTGATCAACTTGTTTTGTACAATCCAAATTTGTAATGGAAATCAGTTTGTAATCAACTTTGTTGTAACTTCTCTTTGCTCTCTGTGTATTTAAATGAAAACATAGATCAAAGAGGAAGGGGAATAATGGGAGGAAAATGGAAGGATAATTAGGAGATATGAGATGGACAATTTTTAGATAGGATGTAGGAGAAGAGATAAGAGAGGGGAGATGGGAGATGAATAATTGTTGAATTTGAGGCAAAGCTAAGAGCTTCATTATGCTGTAATTATTTCTCTCATATATTTTAATGAAAGAAGCTATCCATTGAGTTCTACATATGTTATTTGTAATCTGATATGAGTTATTTCTTAGGGTGGAACTCAGTCTTGGGAAGTTGGGCCCACTACCTTCGACAAGGTGTTGCCTTGAACATTTACAGAAGTTTAGTTGTGTGTTTGTTTATTTGAATTTCAATCGTTGTTCTTTAAAGTAAATTTCCATTTTGATCAAGTAATTTGTTAAGTTGCTGCATTTTCCATATTTGTTATTTCCTGTAACTTCTAGTTTTCATTTGATTTGTTGCTCTAGATTAGAATTTGAACTTTGTTGAGTGAAATAGATTAAATTTCCAATTCAACAAGGTGTGATTTAATTTAGCAATGATTCAAGTTGTGTGATTAACATAATTGTTTTTCCTGTCATTTACTTCTTTTTAATTTCAGTTTTATTATTCAAGTCTTACATTTTATTTCTTGTTGAATGAGCTTGATGGTATAGAACACAATCATATAGAACCAATGTTAGCTGTTGGTATTGTTATGCATATATTTTTCCTATTGCCTTGAAATAAATAGATGCTCCTCAGGTTGATAATTAATGTCTAGGTGATTAGTTGTTTTATTTATTTATTAAGCAATTAATTTTCCCCAATAACTACCATGCATGATCTGTGAATATCAATTTGCATCAAATAAGGTGAGGCAACTCACTTTCACTAAGGAAGGTAAAAGTTCACCATCAAATTTAGCAATGTAGAAGTAACCTACAACCACTTTCCCATGGATCTTGATAGGGATGAGATATTTTTCAACCAAGACTAGATCACCTACTTGGTAGTCATTCTTTGGTTTTTTGACTCATTGCTTCTTAAGAATGGTCAGTCTAGGATATGGATTTTTGATGTGACAAACCTCTTGAGAAGAAGGAGGCTTAATCAACTTGGGAATCCCACTAGGAGGATTTTGATTGACCTCTCTTGAAACTTTGATCTCAATGATACTACATATAAGAAATGGGAAGGGGTTTATATCTTCAACATGATCAGGAAATTAAGGTTCCCTATAGAGGAAAAATGGGGTCTCATCAAGCTCAGGAATGGTGGAAAATGATAAATCCATTTTATATTGTCCATCAATTGAAGCACACAACTTAGATAACAACATTCACCAAGCATCAAGCACGTCAATGACAATAATATCCATCAACACATAAATATCTTTGTTGGAAGCTAGAGTCACCTTAATATCTTTGCTAAGACCATAGAGAGGGATGTAACTATAATCAAAACCCACACATTCTTATATTTCCTAGTGATATCTATCTTTAATTGGTGCATAACTTTTAATGGCATGACATTAGCAGAAACCCATAAATCAAGCATGCAATTGTGAAGTATAAGGTTATTAATCACTAGGGACACTAATAATGGTTTATGACCTCCATTTTTTTTGTCAAAGTACTTTATTTGTAATATAATAGGAGGATCATAGAGATCATCATCAAGGCCTACAAATTTATTGATTTTGCTTCCATGATGATGAATTTTAGCCATCTCTTTTATGGGAACCTGCATATTAAACTTAGCCAAAGCATTACCCATAGCAACATACAATTCAATCTCATCAATACTGGGTTTGGACTTTGGTTTGTTTTGAGGTTTCCCTTGAGGATTGTCATTCCCTTGAGCTAGATTTCCTGTACAAGAACTTTCTTGGGCTTGGTCATTACTCTTCGTAGAGTATTGGAGACCTTTGAATATTCCACTATTCTCAACAACTAACACAAAATAATTTTGGGTATTATTTTGGACTTGGATATGTATAGGCTAGAAATATGTATCATGAAGAAATATATTGAAAGAATGGGTCTCATCAACAACATTTAAGTGTCCAGGGTCTTCCTCCTCTTCTTATTTTTTAAAAGGATTATCCTCTTAAGGATCCTTGGAAGGTTGATATCATGTTGACATTGTTTGGCCAACCATGTTGGTTTGAGAAGGAGTTTTTGGATCATTTTGTTGAATGGTGTGATCTTCATTGGTGGCTTACCGAGAAAATATTTTCTTATGTTAAATTGGTTCTTAGGAGGGAAATTTGAGCTAGGCTCTTGCTTCCCCACAATTACAACCATCCTATTCATGAGAGACTTTTGACCTTGGGTGATTTTAGTGGTGAAATTATCTAACTTTTGGGAAAAATATTGTATGACATGGTCAAATTGAGAGATTGGTTTAGGATTGGACTTGACTTTTACCTTAGGATAGTTGAACATATCAGCATGTGAAGCATTTAGGTTTTTCTCAACTTCAATAACAATCTTCTTAGCAACAACTAAGGTTTGGGCATTCTTATCTTTGAGGGCATAAGCAAGTGGCCATGAAATCCATTGATATATCTATCAAGAATGATGGTATAAAAAGGTTTAAATATATCAAGGATTTCCCTAAGTTGGTTATCGAACTTTTGAGTAAATTCCTTTACAAATTCTTTATTAGTTTTTAATGCAGCTGAAAATTTATCAAGGTAGATGCCCCCATCCATATCAGTTTCCCATATATTCTTGAATGCACCATGGAATGTGTCCCAAAAAGTGAAACTTCCTTGGGGCAATCTAAAGCACCAATTTCTAGCATCCCCATCTAGTAAGAGGGAAAAGAGGATCATGACCAAAATCTCATGATAAGTATGCCTGAGACCCACTTCCAAATAGAAATTGTGAACATGTATCTTAATAGTGGTAACATTATTTCCATTGAAACTTGGCAACCAATCATGATATTTATCAGGAAAGGAATGAGGTGCATCAGGAAAGTTACTCAAATCCAATAATTTGAAAATAGTGATATTCCAAGGCCTATTCATGGTTTTGGTTGGGGAAGGGTTGGGAAAGGTGTCCTAACCACAAGTGTGGTTGGGTTGATCAAGGAAGTACCTACCTCCACAACCCTTCTAGCAATGCCTCTCGTTTGTGGAGCTATGGTTCTTTCAGGAGAGCCCTAAGAGGATCGACTAGGGGACGTAGTATGAATTAAGTCAGGGGTCACCAAAAGGGTATCTATCTTGTCATTTGAGATTATCCCAATTAAAAGGAATGAAGCTAACGGTTCTAATTAAGGGGAGATACAATCTCTTTGTCCCCAATAATGGAGCCAAAAATATTGCAAAACCTAACAAGCCTTGGAGAGGGGTACCCTACAAGGATATAACTATACCAAGTGATAACAATGGGGTAATGACTCACCATCACCACAACCAAAAGCCCCTGATCTTATGGAATTTCACTAATGGGAGGATTCCTAGTATAAGGTCACCTATGATGGATATTTTGGGAAAAAAGGTATTAGGATTACCAAAAGGCTTCTAAGGGAGAGACCCAACTTAAGTACAAGGATCCAATCAATGAATGAGGGAGATTCACTTTCCTTAAAGAGATCAATTGTGTACAACACAAGACCTAGGGCTTGATTGATAGGTTGGGATGACCAAAGGTGAAGGTAAGAAGAAAATGCTTCTAAAAATGTTTTCCAACAATGACAAGGCACATGAAACCATAAAAAAATCCCCTATGTTAAAGCTAAAACCAAAATAGGGTTTACCCTATGGAAAAAAACTAGGGAAAAGGAAATTATGGATGGAATTAAAGTGAATGCCCACCAAAAGGAGTGATTTTGTTGAAACCAATATCCTCTTGATTTTTAGACTCTCTAACACTAAAAAAATCCTATACCCTAGGACTTTTCACCAAGACCTAGCTTGCTCGCTTGGATTTAAAGTGGTCGAATTAGGTCAAGAGAGAGACAGAGAGATAAAATTTATGGATAAAAAATTTAGATGATCACCAACAAGAAAGGCCATTGCCTAGTCTTAGGGTTAATGGAGTCTATGGGTTCTTATATTGTTTTGATCTTGCAAAGGAGTAAGGATATGTTTATGCCATAACATCAAAAACCTAACTATCACCTTTGTGGGGGATCAAAGATCACTTTGGAGAGCTAACATGAGATCACCAAGAGGATTTCCATTCACGTATCACATTATGAGTAATGCATGCAATCACATGACCTAGTTTCCATTCAATTTATATTCAACAAAGTTAGGGTTCAAAATTTAACCTAGATCATTAATTCATTCCATACATTAGACATGAAATCATAAATTTTTAATAAACATGGAACTTACAATAAAATATGCATGAAACAATCCAATTATCGATCCAAAGTGACTTCTTTGAAGACTAGAACAAATGCTCAAGACAATTTCACTCCATAGATCAAATCTTTCCCATTAGAACAAGAAGTTGAAATCTCCAAAAGAGGTTTAATTCACAAGTCCAAGTGTAGATGAATTTAAAAATGATCCTCTCCTCTATTTATATGAGGAGGCATAATTTCTAATTAGCCTAAAATCCCCTAGGAAAACTAGTAAGGTCACAATGATGCATTATGTTACAAGCCAGCCCACTAGCTTAGATCAAAACTCACATGATTTTCCCACACATGTGATTTTTAGGGCTAAAAATGCAAACATCATTCATGCATTGAGCTCAATGTGGCATGTGTTGAGGTTATTGAGTACAAAGTAAGGTGTAGAAGCCTATAAAAATCATCCCATGAGGGTTGACCCTCAAGTCTCTATCAATAGTCCTTTGTGGACTCAAAAGTCCAACTTGGGGCACAAAAGGTGGCATCATGGGTTTCTCAATGATCACATTATTAGTCTTTGCTCCAAGATTAAGGTATTCCAAGGTGGTTCTAGCCATCCCATGTGTCAAGGGGTGAGACCATCCTCATATGGGCCCTGGATCAACTACTATCCATCAAAAAGTGATAAGGTCAACTAGGGGCTTGCTGGGTCCAGGTGCATCATCCCAAAAAGTCGTCAAATTTAGGGAAAAGTGCCAAAATTCTCTAGGTGCTAGAGGTGCCCAAGCATGTGTGTGATGCTTTTCTACTACTTGGAGTCCCATGGATCTCAATGTTTCACTTGTGGGTGCCAATATGTTTCTTTGGAGGCCTAGTTACTTGTGGGTGAGATGCCCAAGTCATGGATGTGGAACCACCTGAGAATCACAACATAAAATTTAGTGCAAGAAATTGGTCGTTAGATACAATAATCATTTTTGCATCTAAGTGAACCAAGCTTTAATGTAAAGCGATATTTAACATTTCAAATAATGCTTCCCTTCTAAAATTGGATCTTTAAAATTATAATGGTGTTTCCTCCCTAGGTAGTAGTGGCTAAAGAACAACCATATTAGGTGTTTCTAGCCACCAAGGGGAAGTAACATTTCCTTAGTACACCCTTAAATCAATATGTGTTATGTCAACAATGGAGGGGAGAAGACTTCATGGAAAATTTCCATGGTAAATGGAACCTATATGATGGGGGTCCACATTCTGAATGTATAGATGTGAGGAGGGAGCAATTGTTGATGCATGAGTTACAAACCCAACCTTTGTTGTTCGACCTCTCTTGTGTTCCTTTTACTTTTTCTTGATTTTTTTCATTGTAAAACTACTCCAAACTCAAAGGGATGGAGCTTGCTTTGAATGATGTATAGAAGTTGTATTACCCCCTTAATGATGAGGTAGCTCATTTCCCATCGAGGTTGGGATATGCAAGGGTTCCTTTCATGATATATAGGAGCAATATGGTGCTAAGAAATAGGGTGATGGCCATAATGCAGTGAGGTAGAGTTCATGTTATGCTTCTTCTCATGTGATAATGGGTATGTCTTGACCATCTTTTGCATTTTTATATTATTTATTTTACTTTTTCTTGTTGCCATTTTATGTTTTTTATTTTTGTTTAGCTGCATCAACCTTTGGTAGGGAAAAGTTACGTGCCCTTTGTTGAGTCTTGAAAATGTCATTCATTTCCATTACACTTTCACTATTATGTCCATTATATCACCTCCATTTCACTACTATGTCACCACATTCATCCCACTTTCATTATCATTGGGCCACATTTAGGTTTTTCCAATCTTTATTAATTCTAAGCCTTTTGAGTGAATTTGTGGTTAAAAATTAGCAAATAATGTGCATATGCTTATACCTAACAAATGGGTTGAGATTGTTGACATGTGTAGGTTGAAAGGAGGCTTATAGAAGACCCTTATGTGGTACTCTAAGGCCAAATTCGAATTTGAGTGGAAAGAATCATGGGATCATGAGGATATGTATCGCATCTCCTAATTGTATTGTAACTCTAAGAAGACATGTGTCTTATCAGTTCCTATTTTGATTAGGACTCTAGAGGTAGAGGGAGAGATTCATGGACTCTCATTAATGAGATGGCTTCTCATCATTTTGTATAAATAGGAGATCTCTCTCCTTAATTTGTTAGCTAGCTTGGCTTGGCTTTTAGTTCTTTAGCTTGGAGTTTGTAGTTCTTCCTTGATGGCTTTTGAAAGCTTTGGAGAGCTTTGTTGTACTTTGTGATTTTGAAGAATTTGAATAAAACTTTGATGTTCCCAACATGGAAGGAGATGTGAAGTAGATGTCATGGAGCATATTAGAATGTAAGGTAAAGTAGATTTCATTTTGTAATTTTGCTTTGATTTTATATGTCATTTGATTGATTTCAAGTTTGATAGATTAGATTTTTCATTCATGCAATTTTAATTCATGTAAGTGTGTTCAACCGGTTGATTGTAGATTAGTTTTTATTTATATATTTTTGTATCAAATAGTGACATGAGATCTGCCTCTCTGCTGACCTTTTTTTTTTAGCTTTTCAATTTCAGTTATGCTTTGATTTCAGTCTTGTTCATTTGCTTTGTTAAGTTAGTTTAGAAATCAACTCACTCATCTCATTGACGGTTACCTCCGAAAGCCATAGTGAGACTAACTGGCGAGGGATCGAAATATGAATGTTGTGATTTGATTTTAGTTTACTTTTCTGCAATTAGATATTGGATTGCTCATTTCATTAACAGTTACCTCCGAAAGCCATAGCAAGACTAATGGTGAGGGATTGAAATATGAGTGTGTAATTTGATATTAGTTTTAATTTTCTGCAAATAGATGTCAGATTGCTCAAGTTGTTTATGATTACCTCCGAAAGCCATAGCGAGACTAATGGTGAGGGGTCAGAATATGAGTTGATGTAAGTTGATTTTAAGTTTACTTTTCTGCAAATAGGTATCAGATTGCTCAAGTTGTTTATGATGACCTCCTAAGGCCATAGCGAGACTAATGGCGAGGGGTCAGAATATGAGTTGATGTAATTTGATTTTAGCTTTACTTTACTTGTAATTTTTGGATTTCTTTGAGCGCAGTAACTTAATTCATTTCTCTTGTATTTAGACAGCAGCAGGGATAGTGATTTCATGATTAGTATTTCATCTTTTGCTTGACTAAAGTAGCTGCATACTTACACTTTTATTTAAGTACTAATTCCATCAATAACATGTTTTAAGATCTTTTGAAATGCTAAGTTTTGGAAGTTACCATTAGGGACATAGACCTTGTTTTCAAATCTACATCCATACTTGACCTTTAAAAGTATTCTTAAGATCTTAGAATAGGATTTCCATTTTCATTAGATACTTTAGGAGATCAACAAGAACAAAACCCCAAAACAAAATAAAATCTATAAAACAACGAAGCAAGAAAAAGGTTAACTAAGCACATATGGTGCACCACACTTCATCAGTTTACGATACCTGGATTGATAATTTATGTAGAGCAATTTAAGATGTTAAATTGACTAAACATTTTGGCGTTGTTGTCGGGGAAGTGTAATTAGGAGACCTTATTTCTTACATCTAAAAAAATTAATAATTCTTGAGTATGCTCTCCTCCTACACTTTTTGTGATCTGGAAGATCAGAAAAATGGTTGTTATGTTAAAAAAATAATAATAATAATTCTTGAGTATGCTCTCCTCCTGCACTTTGTGTGATCTAGAGGATCAGAAAAAGAATTGTTATGCCTAAAAAGAAAAAAGAAAAAAAAGAGGAGACAAAATAAACTTCATCATTTCAATTGATTCAATAAAAAAAAAAAAACCCAACTGCTTTGATAGGTTCAAATTATCCAAAATTGACTGGTTATGGTTTGTAGTGGTCCTCAAAATAGTGTATCCTGTTTTAATAAGGTTTTGCAACTTAGTTGCGGAATGTGGCCTGATTCCGTAGCTAGTTGAGAATTTCTTAGCTGATTTCAAGGTTTAGTATGTTACAAACGTCCAATGGAGAAACCGACCACATGGGCATCTCTAGAATTGTCCCTACATGGATCCTATCCTAGTCACCTAGCTCAGATCAATAAAAAAACCAACCTAAGACCTCAGTGAAAGTCATGTTTTTAACATGTTTTTTTTGAAGACTTTGCTGCCTGAAATTGAAAATCATTAATCCTTTTTATAAAAATTTACAATTTCAGAGAAAAAAGAGAAGAATAAAAACAATCAAAGGCTATCCTCAATCCTAGCTTTCATTGTGGCCTCAAAAAAAAAAAAAATCTGCAAAAGCCTTCTCTAGATGTCTGCCTGACTCTTGTAATCAACAACAGTAGGTCAATGTTAGTAAAAATCTTCAACACTCATCCATATTCCATCCATTGTTGAAGTATCATCAGCATTGTTACAATTGCCATCTCTCATCTCAATCATTTCTTTTATCCCTCCATCTTGCTGGAACATCCCAACTGAAACCATAACTATATGAAGATGTCTGCCAACATTTATGAGAAAATCAGTGGCCTTCCTTGTATACCGGTAAGTTTGTAGGTATTTATGGTGCAGGACTTTTGCAACAAAATTTTGAATGAAAAAAAAGACTCTAGAAGCCAAGTTTCTTTTCATTATTTGCATCCATGGTATTAATGATATACATCCAAAGACACGACAAATCTTATAGCTACTGCGTTTGAGGCAGATCTTCAATGGCGTTTTCCTGAAAGTGAACAAAGCAACTTGAATATGTTGCAAAGGAGTGAAACATATGTGACTTATGGCTATCCTAATTTGAAGAATATTAGAGCGTTGATTTACATGAATAGAAAGATAAACACGCAGAGGATTCCTCTGACAGACAACGCTGTTATTGAACATGTTTTGGGTCAGTATGGAATCATTTATTTTAAAAAACAAAGTGAAGGTTTTCATGAATCGTTGAAGGTTCTAGACACTTCAGATTGATTAAGGTTATGTTCATTCCAAAATACATTGCCCCAATTCTTCAATCCTGTCATCGTCAATGTGTAATACACCTGACAGACAACAACAAAAAAATGCATAATAGCTGAAAAAAAAAATGTCAAATTTCAGATGCACGATTTGGCCAAACATAGATGAATCTAAAAAAAAGAAAACATGGGTTTTTTTCGCTAGTAGGGTCAATTAGATAACCCAGAAACCGTTTTAGGAGATTTGTGGTGGTTTGGGAGAAATTCTTAGTTCTTTGGAGCCCATTTTTGCAGGCCGCGGGGGGGAAAATGAGATTTGAATTAATTAACTGATAGTCGATTTAATTTAGCTACTTTCGATTTGAAATCAATGGTGTGCTGATGATTAACCATTTGTCGATTTTTCCACCCGTCTAACACTTGCTTTGCCACTTCTCGATTAATAACAGTTCTAATTGGATCGACTCTTTGCTGATAGACGTAACACCTGTTAACAACAATCCAATTGAAGACGGCTCTATTTAGTGAATAAGTCCATTACCTGAACTGGTTGGATATGCCTCTTCGTAGCCGATTGATAGACGTGGCATGGAGCTTTCTAGCATTTAGTCTTGACTTTAATGTATAACGGCTTCTCTCTTGACTCGTATATCAGTTATGGCTGATTATATGTATTCAAAAAAATAAAAAAAATAAAAATCACATAACTCTTTTCTTTATTTCCACATTCCAGAGTTTTAGATTTGGTATGATCTTATGGGAGTTGGTACTTTACGTATGCCAGGGAGTGGAATGAATCCCATGCAGGCAGTTGGTGTTGTTATTTTTCAGAATCATCATCTAATATTCTTGGGAGTTCTCTTAAACATGAGTTATGGTGCAGTATATGCATACCTGGATTCAAAACAGCGTATCATTACAGCATGAAGCTGTATAAATAATCAAGTGCGTGCTCAGGCCAAACAACTATGTTATTATCAAGAATAACCTTAGCATCCTTGATTATTTATCGAACTTTATCTACTGTTTGTATGGGAAGCCCGGGGCTTATTGTGTAGTAACATTGGCATTTTCAATTAAAGAAGGGATCAATATCATTTTGGTTTTGTTTCAACTAAAAACCTCCATTGTAAAGATGAATCACTCACTTTTAAGGTTGCAGAAACTCCACAAGAAAGTGCGAAAGAAATAAAAAGCTATGCACGACACAAGTATCCAAAATATGTGTAAAACTGATGGTTGACTGTTTCAGCCACTTTCCGCAGCTGATTCAACTTTCCGTCGCTAGTTCAACTTTCCACAGCTATTTTTTTTAAACTCTAGGTTGCAGGTGTCATCAAGAAAAACAAGCCACATAGGTAGCTGGGGGAATGTCAGTACATAGATGGTGTCCTATTCATTTGATCCAATTTGATGAAAAAGGCCTCGGTCAAAGGGAAGTCAAATTGTGTGTTATCACTAAGTCGCCACACTGAGTCGCCACACTAAGTTGCTGCATGTCAAGAAAAGATAATAATTTTGAATCAATGAAATGAATAAGTTATTTGCTCACTTTTATGAAGGTATTGATTAATTTTGGACTGATGAAGAAATATGAATGGCTAACTTTGTATTCAATATTTTTAGCTACAAAAACCATGCACATTCTGCAGTTGAAGTCCAAGTCTGGAGACTGAAAAAACCTCATTGTTCAAATCAGCCTAACGTTTTCATACGAAATCAGATTTTGATGATTTAAGTACCATTGGAAAGGTCTCAAAACGATCTAAACAATGAGAGATCCATCATTAGAGTTTGAAATGGAAAATAATGAAATAACTGCTGAAAAGAAGCAACATTCAACTTGGGGCACCAATTCCAAAGCAGGTATAAATTCTTTTGATTTTTCCTTTGAAGACTTGTTTCATTAATACAAATTCTTAGTTTTGTGTGTAAATATCATAACTAGAGAGATTGATCACCTCTCTCCTTTGATAATCTTACAACCTTCCCAAGTATGCATATGTATGGGTGTGAAATCCCAAAAATGTAATTGTTAGTTGAACCCAAAGAATGGAGGTGGAATAATGGCTTGTAATGTGAGATGGAAAGTGGTAAGTATGATATAGGGATAGATGGAACACACTATCTCAATCAAGGCTTCCTGATTAGTTCTCCTCCTATACCCAATGGGGCCATTAGGGAAGGTTGCACTTGACTATATTTGAAGATTACCCCCCCCATTTAAGGCAAGGGAACAAGACCATGGTCAAAACCCCTCCTTCTTTGAGGTCACCCCATAATCCATATCAAGAGACCAAATACAAACAAGCATAAACACTAAATTGAAAAATGAATAAAGTACCTTTTGATTGGAAACCCATGTTTTTCCATGTGCTCTTGCTGGATGGGTGAGAAGGCTTATGATTGGTGCAGATCATGGAGATCGAATGCCACATCATAAGCATTAGGGGAATTTTGAGGTCTAAAATGGGCCTCCTAAGAAAAATGTACAACCAAATTAAAATTTATAAGAACCAATAGGATTGAAGATGATGATGTCAACCATGGGGGATGATTCACCATTTTTGGAGTAAAAATGTTAAAAGATTAAAAAATAATCAAATAATAAAACTACTTTTTCAACTTATCTCCCTAAATTTTCAATCAAATTTTGAGTGGGAGTATCTGTTGGATGCAAAATTTAATTCCTCATCCAAGGAGTACCCATGTTTCATACTTTCGATGGACCCTCTTACATGAAAAATGAGATATACATGAAAAAACGTTATTGCAATCATGTTTTCATGTATTTCTCAATTTTCGTGTTGCAGGGTCCATCAAAAGTATGTAAAATATTCTAATTCTCATGTTATCCACATTTATATAACAATATAGTGACATTTAAAATTACTTTTATTGATTAACATTTTGAGGTAAGGAAGAGTTCCATTAAATTCAACTTCCATTTCATTCAATGTTAGTTAAGGTTCTATGTGAATTATTCACTCTTCCTTTAATGTCGATACATAGAAAACAATGGTGCGAGTTTCATGTGTGTTAATAAGGAACAATCAAAACATGAAGATTCTCTTTCATGATAACCTTGCATAAATTCACTTAAAATGCACTATGCAAACTAGGCTCCAATGTATTTTATTCCTGAATGGATACACACATTGTTATTCTTTGTCTTGAAACAACCAAGCTCTGTTTCAAAGGCATTAGGGCCTTCAACTATGGACTGGTGGCTAGGTGCTTTACCAACTTGGGCTCCTTGATCTCGATGATTCCATCACGTTACAATATTAAAGATGAAAAAAAGACCCACAAATAAAATATATAAGGGAACAAAAAAAATGATCAAAATATTTTCAAAATGGTTGTGTACCTTGTAGAAGCCACAGGACCATTACTCTCCCTAATGAGGAAAGTTACCCATTTTTTACTTGAAAACGCAAATGGATTCTATAATGAATATATATTTTTATAGGTGTGGTTATGTTACAAAATATTTGTTTGCAACATTTTTAGGAGTTCCTTAATCATTGTGAGCCATTGATTTTGACAGGTGATACAACTATCAAATCATTGTGGACATCGACATGTGGAGTAGCAACTGAATTATATCTATCTATATATCTATATATATATATATATATAGTTAAGTAAATTAATATATATGATGACATCAATGATGAAGCGACAGTCTCATATAACAGGCTAGTTAGCAGAACCGAGGTTGTTGATTTGAAGCGATAGTGGACCATTGGATCTCATCGATCATGGAAAGAAGTTTTAACATAGTTACCAACCAAACAGGAACTTATCAAGTTCTCATTATTTTAGAGGTTGCAAAAAGTTATTCGATTGTGATAAGCGTTGATGTTGAACTGACCTTTTTTTGAAGCATATTTTTGACACTTTAAATTTTCTGAAGTATTATGTATAATTTTTTTAAAATGTTAGTGATTTTCATGCCAATGTTGAAAAGTGTTGATGCAACATCAACTTCTTTTTTTGGGCTTATTTTGGCACTTTAAATTGTTGTAAGTATTAAACATGGACAATTTTTTTTAAATGTTAGTGATTTTCATGCCAATTTTAAAAAGTTTCAATGCAACGTTAACCCATTTTTTTGGGTTTATTTTTGACACTTTAAATTTTTTGATACATTAAGGATAGATAAAAAAATTTAAATGCTAGTGACCTTTATGTAGATTTTGAAAAATATTCATGCAACATCAACTTTTTTTATTTTATTTTATTTTTCGAGGGCATATTTTTTACACTTTAAATTTTCTTATGCCCTAAACATGCATATTTTTTTTTTAAATGTTGGCTATTTAACCATTTTTTAAGTTGTCTTATTCATCTTCTTGTTTTTCATCCTAAGAAGTATGTTTTTAAAGGGTTTTCCAAGCTTGTGTTTTTGAGTTTTTCTTTGCAATGTGTTTTAATAATGAAATTTTTAATTTTTTTGCAAAATTTAAAACACATAATAAAATTAATATTTTTGAAGTTATGATTTTTATATATGTTATTTTTTATCATTAATTAATACTTCAATATATATAAAATAATTCCCACTAAAAATAACAATTATAAACACTTGTAAAAAAGGAGTCGTTTATCAAGGCGGAGGAATTACCTGGACAGCCAAAAAGTGGCAGAATCTGGGCAAAAAAAATTAAAAAACATCTTGTAGTAGCAGTTTTTGAATCATGTTTTTTATGGTGGAAATGGATTCAACACCATCAAAAACCTTCGGGGCACCCAAAATATTGAAATTTGATAGTTGTAACATGGATTTACAAAATCCCTGCCATATTTTATCAAAATATAACTGAAATTTCCATGATTTTCAGGGAAAAAAACAGTCTGGTTAGACTACGATGTAAAAAATACACATTTTTCATACAAATATAATTAAAAAAACATATTTAGAGACCTTTTTGTTAAAAATGACATGTTAAATAAAAGATTTTTATGAAAAAATTGAATAAAAAAAATAAAACAAAAAAACAATTTTGTAAATTTTATTTCCAAAGACACTAACATTTGAAGAATATATATATTAAAAAATAATGATTTACATAAAATATAAAGTAAATTAAAAATAAAAAATAAAAAAAAAAATAAATTGATTTAATCATAAAATATAATAATAAATTGTCAAAAGATATATTGGAAAACAAACAAAAATAAATAAAAATAAAAAATAAAAACAAAAATTGTGAAAAGAAGTATTTAGCAAAATGGGAGAATATAAAATAAGTAAAAAATTAAAACATTATAAGTATGTTAAAATCCACGTTATTAAAAAATGGAAAAAAATTGTTATAAAAAAAAAAGAGACAGTGACAAAAAAAAAAAAAAATCTAAAAAAAATAAAAATAAAACTATAATAATAAATTAAAAAAAATAAAACCAAAAAAACACAATTTAAAAAAATATATACTTTTTTTTATGAAAGTTTAAAAAAATTAAAATATATATCTTAAAAAAGTTAAAAAAAGGGTGGATGACAGGGGTGGTAGGTTCCCTTCTGGGTCATGGCCCTTTAGACTCGAGGATGGTCATCGATTCTTAGAATCAATGTCCCCCCATCCCACTACCCAAGGGCTACAGGCAGGGGTGACAGGAGCATGGGCTCATAAATTTCAGGAGTCGACGACCCCTAACCCTGACATCTATGTTGGAAATAATACTGAGAGGGGGGGTGAATCAGTATTATCAGATCAATAATTTAATTTTCAACACTGATTTGTATATGCTACTTCAGCTTGGTGAACTAGCATGTATACGTAAATGTACTTAATGCAACCAGCGTATATGCAGAGATCTTTTGATTTACCCAAATTATCATAAATTAAACTTTAACCAGCATATCAAGAATTCATTAGATAGTGCAGTAAAAGTAGAATAAAGCATCACACATAAGAAACACACATGAACACCAATATATAAGGTGGAAACCCAATGTGGGTGAAAACCACCTGCTGCTGTCGTCTCTATCTTCTTTTAATAATAAGAAAATTATGTTTACAATTTTTGTATTGGTGTAGTCTTATACCAGTACGCGGGATTCTACCTAAAAAAGGCTACAAACTTCTCTCGTTCTCCAGCTTTTACTCGAAGGGAGCTACAACCCCCTAGCTCTTGTACTAGCCGATATATTTGCTAGTACATAGGTGCCGACCTACAGAAGGCTACAACCTTCTTTCTTCCTCTAGGGACCACGTTTCATAAATTTTTAGACTGGATCCATCAACAACATCATTCAATCATCAAATACATATGCATCAACCAATCACCTTTTGAACCATCCACAACATAATCAATCATTCTCTTAGACAACCCATCAATCTGATCATTCATAGTACTGTCACCAGACTACAGTAACCAGAACCCAGAACTTTGCAACAATAAACAATAGCAACTAAAACATATTTTATAAGGTATACGCTACTTCCATGTGTCGAACCTGCGTGTACACGTGATTTTCTCAAAGCCAACCAATACATATGCAAATATAAATTTAGAGTTCTGTACCTATTCCAGACTTTCGTTATACCCAAATAACATCATAACAGAATAATATATGTGTCAGTATTCAGATCTAGAGTATACATGAGCTTCAACACAAAAGATAGTTCATTTTACACCCTAAGATCCTGATTCATCATTAGATCTGATTCCTCATCATCAGCTAAGGTTCATCCTTGGTTCAGATCTAGCTATGCACCATAACCCAATAACGTGCATACTAGATCTCACACTTCATCAAATATTTGATACTTTCACACTTTGGCCTATTGATCTTCCCCTCCTTTTATAGTTTGTAGGCCTTTCTCAATACCATGGACCAAAACCACTTAGGACCAATACCTTGGACCAAATACCTAGGGTCAATACCTAGGGCCAATACCTCGGACTAGATACCTTGGACCAATACCATGGATCAAAATACCAAGGACCAGATACTTAGTTTTCCAAGGTATACGCGCTTTTCCTTTTGTGAAAGTGTGTGTGTATGTATACGCGACTTGTATATAGTGAACCTACATGTATACATGGTTTGGTTAATGGTGAACCTGCGTATACCTCTCTTTCTTCATTCTGTGTAGTCTGATCTGTAACTCAGAGTTGTTAACCTACTGTATTGTGATCTGTCATTTGAGTGAGCTGCCATCAAGGACAACACCTGTCTCATAATGCCAACAATCTCCCCCTTTGGGCTTGATGGCAATACCAACTCACTCTCCCCTTTGACATCAAGGGCAAAGGGTCATGCTCCCCCTTAGTACATGTTGAATTCTCTGATATGTTGAAGTGTGTTGATTGAGATCCCATGATCGAGTCCATGTTCCCCCTGAGCATAAGAAAGGTCTGTAATAACATGACTCTATACATACATCACCGATTACCTTCATATCACCAATGACTCATACATACATCCATCTTCCAACCAAGTGGGGATATACCAATAGTTTATACATGACAAAACAAGAAACATTACATCATTCATCCCATGCATTGTGGGGTTACAAATTAGGTCTTTTCATGAACTTTACATTAAATGATATTCATGACATATATAAAAAAGACCAAATATCTTAAACAAGATCATGATAGTCATTAGCAACTATCATCAACAACATCTATCAATCAGAATCCAGATCAGTAACCTGTAAATGTCCATTAATAGTTCCCAAAATATCATCAACCTATGTCAAAGAATGCCATCATATATCAACTCATCCTCTTTATCTCATCAAGATCAACTTGCTTCGTTCTTCCATGAATCAACATGTTCTCCCCCTGAACCTGTTCCACCTGTTCATTGTCAGATCTGATCATTGCATATGTCAGTAAGAGATACAAAGCATCATCATCAATCAGATATACATCAGGTTATCAAAAACTTTATGAGGATCAAGATATTTCCATATGTTATCAGCAGATTGTAACCATCATCAAATAGAGCAGATAATTGACAGAACCATAATAGACCCCTTTTTCTGAGTCTGGCCCAAATCTTTTCTTCAAACCAACATATACGCGACTATGACCACAAAAACCCACGTATGTACACGACTATGCTTCATGAAACTCGCGTATAACCACCTTTTTCTAAAAAAAATAGGATTTAACAGCAAGATGTTGCAACAACTACTCCCAGATTTTTTCTGAGATATTCAAATGTCTCTCTGAGTAGTGGCTTAGTGAATATATCAACAACCTATTCTTTGGAGGGAACATACTCCAATTTGACCTTTTGTTCAAGCACTTGTTCATGTAGAAAATGATATTTGATGGGTATGTGCTTTGTCTTGGAGTGCATGAATGGATTCTTTGAAATACTGATGGCACTTGTATTATAATATAGAATGGATATGGGTGGGGTACATGTGATCTGAATATCTTGCAATGTTTTCATCATCCAAAGTAGTTGTGTGCAGCAAGATGCAATAGCCACATATTCTGCTCCAGCTGTAGATAATACAATTGAACTTTGTTTCTTGTTGAACCAAGACACTAACCTAGAACCCATATAGAATGCACCACCACTAGCTCTTTTTCTGTCATCCACACTTCCTACCCAATCTGCATCTGTATATGTATGAAGTGTAAGATATGTATCTCTAGGATACCATAAACCATAGTTCTATGTTGCTTGAAGATATTTGAAAATCCTTTTGACTGCCTAAAGGTGTGATTCCTTCGGATTTGCTTGGAATCTTCCAACTATTCCTACTGCATACATGATGTCAGGTTGGGTACCTATTAGATAAAGAAGACTACAAATCATGGATCTATTAGTTGGTTGATGTATTGTTGCTAATTCATCATTTGAGCTGAGATTGCATCCTGTTACCATTGGGGTACATACTAGTTTATAATCTTCCATGCCGTACATTTTCAAGATCTGTTTGAGATATTTGGTTTGTGAGATAAAAATACCATCTTTATTTTGCTAAACTTGTAGACCAAGAAAGTAGGTAAGCTCACCAAGAAAGGACATTTCAAATTCTTGCTACATTACTGAAGCAAAATTCTAACTCATGGATTCTTCATTGCTACCAAAAATGATATCATCAACATAAACAACTAGTATTAGCAATTTACCAGTGTCAATCTTTATATATAGATTGCTATCTATTGTCCCATTTGAAAAACCCTGTTGGTGGAGATATTTGTCAAGACGGTAATACAAGGTCCTTGAAGCCTATTATAGACCATAGAGATCCTTTTTGAGTTTGCATACAAGTTTTGCATCATTTCCAAGAATGAATCCTTATGGTTGTTCAATATAGACTTCTTCTTCTAAGTCTCCATTAAGAAAGGCAGATTTTACATATCCATTTGGTATACTTTGAATTTCTGAGAACTAGAAAGAGCAAGAAACATTCTTATGGCTTCAAGTCTAGCAACAGGTGCAAAAATTTTCTTCTAAATATATACCTTCTTGTTGAGCATATCCTTTTCAAACAAGTTTGGCCTTGTTTCTAATAACTTCTCCATTTTCGTTCTGTTTGTTTTTTAATATCCATTTGGTTCCTATGATATTCTTACCATGAGGTCTAGGAACTAATTCCCAAGTATTATTACTTTCAATTTGCTCAAGTTTTGCATTCATGGCCTTGACCCAACATTCATCTCTGCATGCTTCATTTACATTTTGAGGTTTAGTGGAAGATAGTAATGCTAGATAGCTTGAGGCTTCGACAATAGTTCTTCTTGTCTACACACCTGCCCCTTTTTCCCCTAAAATTTGAGTTTCTGGATGATTTTTTTGAACATACCTGGACGGAGTCTTTTCTTCTATCGTTATCTCTTCCTATGGTGCTTCATTGGTTTCTTCTTTAGAATCAATGTGATTAGATGTGGGAAAATGATCCTCATCTTCTTCATTGTCATAATCTTCAGTTTTTATCTGTTTTGGATTTTTGCATGCTTCATCAACTAAAACATCAATACTTTCAATAATTTTCCCAAGTCTTTTATTATAACATTTATATCCTTTACTTTAGGAAGAGTAGCCAAGAAGAGTACCTTCATCTACTTTGGGTTCAAACTTACTAAGCTTTTCATCAGTCCTTTTGATGTAACATTTGCTTCCAAAAACATTGAAGTATTTTACGGTAGGAGTCTTACCATACCAAAGTTCATGTGGAGTTTGAGTGCTGTTTACTCGAATATTTGCTTGGTTGAGAATAGTGATGGTGGAGAATGCAGCTTCTCCCTAGAAGGTTGCAGGAGTTACAGATTCATCTAGCATAGCATGAGCCATTTGTTGAATAGTTCTGTTCATTCTTTCTACCACTCCATTTAGCTTAGGAGTCCTTTCGGTGGAGAAATACCTTTTTATTCCATGTTGTTCACAAAAGTCAAATAATTCATCCAAGGTAAATTTCCCTCCTCGATCATATCTGAGGCATTTGATTTTGTGATCTGATTCATTTTCAACCAAAGCTTTGAAGGATTTGAACTTTTCAAATGCTTCATCTTTATGCTTTAGAAGACCTATCCAACACATTCCTGGAATCATCAATGAACAATATAAAGTATTCTCTCCACGAGGTGATTTTTCCTTGAGGTCACATAAATCAGTATGAACAAGTTCAAGAGGCTTACTAGCTGACCCTTCCTTTTCGATGAATTGAGATCTAGTTTGCTTACCGAATTGACATGATTTTCATATAGTATTTTCAGGAATGTTGATATCTAGAAGATCACAAACAACCTAGAATCTACATGCTTTTCTTATTTGAGAAAAGCTTAGATGTCCCAATCTTTTGTGCCATAGTCAATTTTCATCATTTTTGCCTACATAACACTATTGTTTTCCTCCCTTGAGTATGTATAGCTTGTTTGGAGTTCTTGTACCTTTAATCACGATTTCTCATGTATCAAGCTCACGAACAACACATCCATTTGATCGAAACACTACTTCATTTCCTTGATCACACTCAACAGGTTATGCTTTAAGCCATCAACATACATAACATTCCCAGCTTTAACTTTTTATTTCAAGAAAATAGAGCCTTTACCTTTTATGACAGCAGGAGTGTCATTTCCAAATGAGACACTCTTTTCCTTTTATAAGGCATTATATGAGTGTAGTTTTTCTTTGTCACCTATCATGTGTTTTGAGCATCCATTGTCGATGTACCACTGGTTTTCTTGTCCTTCCGCATACAAGGCTATACCACATCTTTCTGTTTGTGGTTCTTTCTTTCTCCATATTTTGGGATTTAATGGAGTTTGCTCCTTTTGTGATATTTTCCAAAATTTACTCCTGCATTCAGATTCTTCATGGCCAAAGTTATTACAAATTGAGCATTCTATTTCATTTCCAAGAAGAGAAAAGTTATTATAGGAATTTTTCTTGACCCCTGTCACATTCCTTTGATTTTGTGCTTCTCTAGTCATGATGGTTTTTTAAGCAACACATTGAGCAACTTTGTGTAAAAAATTATGACATGAGAAACATTGACCATTAAAGAAGTTCCTACGATTATCGAATCTACTGACCCGGTGATTATAGTTTCTATTGATATTCATCTTTGAAGCAAATTGAGTATGATTTACCGAGGTTGGTTGTGGCTTCTGGTCATCCTTGAAGTAAATTGAGCCTGATTTACTTGGTGATCTACTTTATGCCTTTGCTAACGATTGTCAAATTATTCACTGCTCTTTGCTACATCAAGATAGCTTTTAGTGGAGGTTGACGGCTTCTGTGCTTGAGATGCTTCTTTAGTATATCCAAGACCTGTCTTTATCAGAGTAGAACACTGCACTTTGATAATTTCATTTAAGGCTTTTTGATCCTTTAGCAAATCCAATATTGAGAGCTTTTGTTTTCTCAAGATCCTTTCTTAGACCCACAATTTCACATTATAGTTTTTCATTGTGTTTTTCTCTTTCAGCAAGTTGGTATGTCAAGGTATCTATATCATATTCTTTTCTTCTAAATAGATTTTGAGTTTAGATATTTCTTCATAAAGGTCATCTTCATCTAAAGCATCCAAAAAATAATCATCTTTATAAGCCATTAGAAGTCTATAGATATTACTATTTTCATCTTCATCACTATTTGATAAACCATCGCTATCTTCATGAGTATAGTAGCTCTTTTTACTTACACTTTTTTTCTATTCCATTTTGCAAATTCCTTCCCTTTATCATATTTATCTTTATGAGGAAATTTGGTAGCATAATGACCAACTCTACCACAGGCAAAACATTTGAAAGGTAGTTTACCTTTGAATCTTCTGGAACCCCGTTGAAGCTTCTTGACAAAGTTTACTTCCTCTTATTCTTCTGAAAGATGTCTTGATTCATTGAGTTCTTATTTTCCTTTTGCTGAAGCTTTAAATGCGACTTCTCTCATATCTGATGGACCTCCTTTTGTCATCTCAAAGGCAGTTAAGATTCCGTGCAACTGTGTCATAGTAATAGTATGTAGATCCTACTTTTCTTCTATGGCAGATACTTTTGATTCAAACTTAGCAGACAAGGATCTTAAAACTTTTTCAACTAAGGTAACTTCCTTTATCTCTTCACCCAGATTCTTCATGCAATTAACAACATCATCTATATGTAAGAAGTAACTAGCTATACTTTCATCATTGTGCATTTTGAGAGTTTCATATTGAATTCTAAGAGTTTGCAGTTTAGCATGTTTTACCTGAGAGTCTCCTTCGTAGCTTAGAACAATTTTGTCCCATATTTCTTTAGCGGATTTGAGCTACATAAATTTGACAAACTTTGATTGTGATAGAATTCCTAATAATGTATTGACAGCCTTGGCATTGGTTTCATATTGCTTTTTACCTGCCGTATCTGTAGGAATCGCTGATGGAAATGTATATCCTCCTTCCACGATTTCGCAGATATCTGTTCCAAGTGATTGAAGATAGGTTGTGGTTCTTACCTTCCAATAAACAAAGTTTCTCCCATCAAATATTGGCAGTTTGATTTATCCCCCACTTTCTTTATTACTCATGATGATGGATCTTCCTTCAAGCGATCAAGCTTCTTCTGAAGGACCTGCTGTGATACCAATTGTTGGAAATAATACTGGGGGGGGGGGTGAATCAGTATTATCCAATCAATAATTTAATTTTCAACACTGATTTGTATACGCTACTTCAGCTTGGTGAGATAGCATGTATACGTAATTGTACTTAATGCAACCAACGTATATGCAAAGGTCTTTTGATTTACCCAAATTATCATACATTGAACTTTAACCAGTATATAAGGAATTCATTAGATAGTGCAGTAAAAGTAGAATAAAGAATCACACATAAGCAACACACATGAACACCAAGATATAAGGTGGAAACCCAATGTGGGTGAAAACCACCTGTTGTTGTTGTCTCTATCTTCTTTTAATAATAAGAAAATTATGTTTACAAATTTTGTACTGTTGCAGTGTTATACTAGTATGCAGGCTTCTACCCGTAGAAGGCTACAACCTTCTCTCTTTCTCTAGCTTTTACTGGAAGGGAGCTACAACCCCCTAGCTCTTGTACTAGCTGATATATTTACTAGTACGTAGGTGTCGACCTACAAAAGGCTACGACCTTCTTTCTTCCTCTAGGGACCTCGTTTCATAAATTTTCAGACTGGATCCATCAACAACATCATTCAATCATCAAATACATCTGCATCAACCAATCACCTTTTGAACCATCCACAATTGAAGCTATCATTCTCTTAGACAACCCATCAATCTAATCATTCAAAGTACTATCACCAGACTACAGTGACCAGAACCCAAACTAGAACCCAAAACTCTGCAACAATAAACAACAATAGCTAAAACATATTTTATAAGGTATACGCTACTTCCATGTGTCGAACCTACGTGTACACACGCTTTTCTCAAAGCCAACTAGCGTATACATCTGCAAATATAAATTCAGAGTTCTGCAGCTATTCCAGACTTTAGTTATACCCAGATCATATCATAACGGAATAATATATGCGTCAGTATTCATACCTAGAGTATACATGAGCTTCAACACAGAAGACCGTTCAATTTACACCTTAAGATCCTGATTCATCATTAGATCTGATTCCTCATCATCAGCTAAGGTTCATCCTTGGTTCAGATCTAGCTATGCACCATAACCCAATAACCTACATACTAGATCTCACACCTCATCATATATTCGATACTTTCACACTGGCCTAATGATCTTCCCCTCCTTTTATAGTTTGTAGGCCTTTCTCAATACCTTGGACCAAAACCACTTAGGACCAATACCTTGGAACAAATACCTAGGGTTAATACCTTGGACCAGATACCTTGGACCAATGCCATGGATCAAAATATCATGGACCAAATACTTAGTTTTCCTAGGTATACACGCTTTTCCTTTTGTGAAAGTGCGTGTGTACGTATACGTGACTTGTATACAGTGAACCTACGTGTATATGCGGCTTGGTTAATGGTGAACCTGCGTATACCTCTCTTTCTTCATTATGTGTAGTCTTATCTGTAACCTTGAGTTGTTAACCTGCTGTAGTGTGATCTGTCATCTAAGTGAGTTTCCATCAAGGACAACACCTGTATCATAATGCCAACAATCTAAGGGTTGCGGGGAGGGTAATAGACTGTGACCCTTTACCGCCGAGGAGGGGTGCCACTCTTATGAAGCCATGTTTTAATTTTTTTTAGTTTTAATGTTTCTATTTTTTTATTATTATTATTTTATTATTTATATTTTTAGGATTTTTTTATCCAGGTATTTTTTTTAATATAATTTTTATTTCACACACATATGTGTGTGTGTGTGTTTGTGTGTTTTCTGACTTTAATATTTATTATGTTTTAAATGATTGGCTTATTTTTATTTATTTTTTTTTTTTCTATTATGTTTTAATTTGTTGTTTTTTAAGTTTTTTTAAATTATGTTTGTTTATAAGATGTTTTTTGTTTATTCGTTCTCTCCTCTTCTCTCTCTCTCTCTCTCTCTCCTCTCTCTATATATATATATATATATTATATATATATTATATATATAATTTTATATATTATATATAATATATATATATATATATATATATATATATATATGATATGTATATAAATTTTTTTGTTATTTTCATTTCTCTTTTATTATTATTATTCAGAGTCGTGTTTATCATCAATTAACAACCTAACTCCACTATGTGTTAATTTGATAGTTTATTTTAAAGGTTTCCTTATAATAGATCAAGTCCGGCCCCACAATGTGTCAATTTCATAGTTCATTTTTAACTTTTCATTGCAATGGGTCAAGTTTACCTCTACTGTGTGTCATTTTGATGGTTGATTAAATTTTTTGTTGCAATATGTCAAGTTGTCTTAGGGTAAAATTTTAAAATAGTTATATTTTTAACATTTAAAAAAGAAATTTCTCTTCGTATAATAATTCATTCTTTCAGATGTTCATGTTTCAAGTTTTTTTAAGTCATATAAGTTGTCTATAATGTCATGGTTGAAATATGTTGAAAAGTTGTCTTAGGCTATTAGTTAGTCCCACCTTTTTCTTCCTTTCGTTCATTGAGTTTTCTCATGTGAAAGCTATTTGAAATTAAAATGCTTCAAAGGATACATATTACAGGTCTTTAATTTCATTAAAAGCAATCCCTTGATTCTAATCACTTTCTAGTTTTTATATAAAATTACGAAATAATATTTTGTTACAAAATTAAGAAACAAAGGATCTAATACATTAAAAAAGAAACTTCCTTTGAGGTCCAATTTTGATCACTTGCGCCCTTTTCTTGGATTCTACTGAAGTAGTTGAGTAATTCATGATATTAGATTAGCAATTTCTCCCAGTTTAAGCTATTTGGATAACTATACAATATTAGTTCCATATATACTTGATCTATATTAGTATACCTTTTATAAGTTAGCTTGATAGGAAAATGCGATCTCACTTCGTAGTGAATGTAAAAATCATCAGTTATCTTTTCCACAATCTACTCACCCTTCAAAGCTCCTGACATACGAAGAAGTTATCATCATTTTTTCCATGCCTAATTAAAATTTCTTTGTATGCGTCCAAAGCTATTAAGTTTCGATTTAAGTCCCAAGAAGAAGGCATAGCTATTCCTCTTAAAAAACTAAACCTATTATTAGAATGAATCAATTTCCTTCTAAACCAACCTACACTTCTCCTACACTTGTTGGATAAAATTTATTCTAATTATAACATATTTGACTTCTAATATCCAACTAGTTCTATCATGAACCGATAATACTTTGAGTTGCTTCTCACCTCTGGCATTGAGAAGTTTAATCACTTTATTCACTATTAATAGTTTATTCCCTAATTCTTGCTCAACCTGCTTTGCTGCCTTTTTTGAAATATTCAATAAATTTGTTTCATGACCAATTACTACAAATGATTCCCATAAATATAAAATATAATTAACAATACCTATCCACAATAGTCTTTTGGTTTCTATTTTTTTTTCTCGATAAACTGTCTAACTATTGTATTATATGTACAGAAAAAAGTTTATAGACATTTGTAGCATGACTATGACACTGGCTTCCATGGCCACCCTCGGTGCCATGGGTGCAACCAACTGAACCGAAAGCTCCCTCGCAGGGGTAGCAACCACCATATTTCCTGAAGCCTCTGGAAGACTAAATGAGGCTCAAAACCGATCCAAAAAGACCAAAACAAGACTCAGACTATCCATTTTTCTTCCAAGTAAACCAGCCCACGCAGGGGCAACCTTCCACGACCGACTGGGACTGAATTTACCCCACCAACTGACACTGAGCATGACCAAAATGAACTAAGAATTGTAAAAAGCAACAGGAAGACAGACTGAATTCTAACCCAAACCAGGTGACCCGCGAACGACTGAATTCTGGACTGGAGCAGTGTGAGGGTGACCACATCTGGAGCCTGCGCAGGGAGGTTACTCGTCCACAGGAGGCTTCTCCTCTTCAATTGTGCACCAGCCCTGACCTTCAGGGACTCCCTCCCACATGGCCGCCCATTTGGCACGCTCCTCATCTGAAGCAGTCGTCGTCCTGGAGGTGGAGGGGTCTGCCATAGTAGCTTTCCCAGAGGTCCCTTCCCCACTTGGAGGAGGCGGCAAGGGGTTAGCTTGTTCCGGGCCTGCCGGGGGTGTATCCTCCCCTCCTGGTGGCGCTTCCTCTTCGGCACCCTCTGGGACCCGGGTAAAGAGAACTGAGACGTGAGCACAGATGTCGTGTGTATCCCGTGAATTGCCGAGGGTAAAGACCACAGTGCCGAATGCAGGGAGGGCTGGCCCCTCCTCGCTAGCTCCTCCAACCTCCGTAATTTTCCCTGCATGGAGAGGCGTAATCCCCGCCCGACGGTAGTAGTAGCAGCAGCAGCAGTGGTGGTGCTCCCGCTCTGCTCCACCATGACCACGACCTCGATTCGATCCTCGTCTCGAGCCCCTTCTGCATGGCTACCTATGTCGCAGCTGAGCCATGGACAAATTCCCCTCTTCTGTGCTAGGTTGGAGCTGGTCACGTGGCTTCCTTGCAGCCAGAATTCGGCACTTGCTCTGCCCAAGCACCACCACCACCTTCGATGCCTCTTCCAACAAATTGGCCCCTCCTGCTTCCAAGGTGCAGAGCTCAGAGTTCGCCGCCCGAGCCTCTGAGTCTGCCTTCCTGCCTTCCGAGGTCTTATGGCTCGCCTCCGAGTCGAAATGACGAAGGGACCAGAGGGCAGCCTGTGATGGCGCGCACCTCTTCCCGCAGCAAACTCTCCCTTGCAGATTTTGCCACCAGGTAATTGAAAGATCTGGGAACTTTGGCCTAATGCCCCCTTCGGCCCGATATTTATCATATCCCCATTGAACCGAGCGCCACCTTTGATCCCCCATCCTGTCAACCTGTGCACATTAATGCCCTGAGCTCGCCTCAACCGCAATGAACCGAAGGCAGCTTTGATCATATTGCATTTATTCTGCATGGGGCGTCACATGGGGGCCATGTGGCTCAGCCCACGGTATCCCTATGTCACCCGCATCCGGGGATCTTCTGGTTTCTATTAATGGTTGTATGCCAATCAATTTTTTCTTATACCAGTCACTATGACTTTGCAATAAATCTTTTTTCCTAAGTTCATCAACAAGAATATTGCATTTATTTTCCAAGTCCTCCTTGGTCTGTCTCAATTCCTTCTTTAAATTTTCAATTTTCTTGATCCTTTAAATTGAGTGATGACATTGTGTTTGTTAATTTTTTTGATGGATCTCCCTCTGTTACTGTTGTTTCTAAGTTGGTTACTGTACATTTATGTTTTTCCTTCTCCTTTAACAAGCATTCAATCTAAATTTTCAACTTTTCCAACTACTTATTTAGTTCAATAATTATTGAAAGTAGTTTCTCCTTCTCTTTTTGTATTGCTTCTAGCTATGGAGTTTGGAAATGCTCCAGAGTTGACATAATTTTTTTTTCCTCAACATTTGGATATCCTTTTCCCTGGACTTTATGAACTCCTAAATTAAAGTTGAGTCATTTAGATATGCTCCTACATTTATAATAGTGTTCTCTTGATCTAGGTGGATGTTGATGGCCACTCACCTATCCCACTTAGACCCCCACAACTGTCTCTTTTAGTTTTTTAGGTCTTGAACTTCCGGAGCCGTTTTGAGGCCCTAAACAACGTTTTTTTGAGAAATATGGGAGCAACATGGGTCCATGGATCATTGTTTCACTTCCCAAAGTTGTAGTCCTTAGATATATCTTTCTAACGAGCTATTGTGTGCATCAAATAGAGATCGTATGCCAAAGTTACGACCCTGGGAAGTTGAAGTACCAATTTACCCAAACGGGGCCCACAGTTTGGCATTTCATCTCCTAGGGTTAGGTTTTTGGATGTTTATGGTTTTGTATTATTTCTCAACAATAAATAGGCCTTCGAGCCTCATTGTAACACAATTCAGAGGCATGTAGATGCCACATCTCTTCTCAGAGTTAAGCTACCATCACCCTAGTTGGTTTATTTCCATTTTTGTTTGTAAGAATATTTTAGTATTTTGCATTAATGAAATGAAGTATTATTTCCGCTACATCATTGTATTTATGGTTATTTATGTAATTTTTTGCGTTCTTGCTTAAATCTAGATGATCTCTAAATTATCGATTTTCATCTGTTTATTTCTTGTAGAAATATTCTCCCATTTAACCTAATTATTCGCCTTGCTCAACAAATTTTCAAGTCTAGCAACACTTGCAGCTGAGATTGATAGAATTTTACATAACATCTCCCTTGTTTATCTATGAGGATCCATCTAATCAAGCACAATGATATGTTCTAGGTCAATTTTTAGCTTGGAATCTTTTTAACCATTTGCAATATTTTTGATTTGGGATTTTAGCTCTAAGGCTGTCATTTGGAGATAACCATTTTGATAATTTAGGTTTGATAAAATTATGGTTTGTGAAACTGTGCCCTATTTCTAGATCTCATTATATGCCTCGTTTTTTAATTTGGTATTTCTATTCTTCATTTCCATATATTGAGAGATGTTTTCTTGCTTGGAAGAAGTAGCTTATGTCGTACTAAATAATGATACTCCAGATCCTAGAAAAGCTAAAGATATAAATTCTAGATTTAGAACAGGTTTGATTGATGTGATATTTGTGACTAAAACTTCTAACTCTTCCATTCTCTATCTTTTGCTCTCTAATTCACTACTATTTGACCCAAAAGTTGATTGTTGAGTGTCCAAAAAATCCCTTTTTAGTTCTCTCTCCCTCTCTCTCTCTCTCCCTTTCTCTTTGGTGAGGATTTTATAGCATATCTATCTTTGATTTCCAATATGTTCTAAAATCTTGTTGTACAACTAGCGAATGATCCCACTGCCAAATCTCTTTATTAGCATAGTGTTCCACCTTAGGCTTTGACACATGCTTATAAGGAGTTTCTTTATTTTCAACTCTTTTACTTGAAATAATCTCATAAGGGTCATAGTGCTAGACCTCTCCTTATGCAAGCTTCATTACCTGTAACACGGTTTCAACTTCTACACCAACTACTCTAGTATTTACCACAAATGGCTCAACCTTTGCCTTTAACTTAAAAGGAGAAGGGAATTTTCTGGCCAAAAAATGATTTTGATCTAAATTCAAGCATTTCTTGATAAATTCTAAGGAAAAAATTCTAAAATGGGAAAAATGGAAGTCTATAGGGTTCCAATTCATTTCCATATATTCTAATCTTAGTAAATTCCTCATACAGATACCAGTATCCCACTCTAACTACATCAAAAAGTTATACAATTCTCTTTATCTCTGGGAAGGTTCTTGGTGGAAATATATCATACATAGGACTAAAAGAATCTGACAATAAGTTGTTAACAAAGTTTGAGAATGATAACTCCTGACAATTCTTTATCTGCATCAAGGTCTAGTTAATAATTGAAAGAACATTGCCATTGGAATCATGCCTTTGCAATTGCACACTAGGAAACTTGTCCACTTGAAAGAATAGGAACATATAAACTAGCATAGATTGGTACCTAAAAGAATTGGTGGCCTTTAAATTTGTCATTTGGTCATTAACAACATCAAGTAGGTACTAACTATAGTGAAATATGACAAAGGAATTTTTAACAAGTGGAATATAAGATAAAAACTCTAGTATGGCTTCATATAGTATTTGGTCATGTTCATATCCTAGAAAACAAAAAATCATTGAATTGATTTGTCTAGATGACTATGAGAACATATTTGAAGAATATGGTGGATTGTGTTACGCTAATAAATCATTTAGAGGTAAAATGGATGACATAACCATATATTTTTCTTCCAAGGTTAATTCATTATACATTTTCCTTACTTAAATGTCTGACCTCATTAGGCATTATAAGATTTAGCATTTGAAAAATAGATTCAAGGTTAATAAAGAACAACACAGACCTAGTCTTTCACACTATTTCCTGTTTTCTTGGATGATATATTTTGGAACACCAAGTGACAAACTTGAGAAATGGGTGAGTCTAGGGTATGATAAATTGGGCCAAGTATGACTCCCACACTAATGATATACATTTCAAATCTTAAACACATTGATATGCCCAGGCTCGAAGCTCATATAAATTGAATTCACACTAGGTTTCATGACCATCAACCTCTTAGTCAATGAAGGGAAACTCATCAAAGTTAATAGAGGTTTCAGGTGAAGGTTTAACAAATTTACCTTCATGTATACAATTTACATATTGAAATGTATTGGCAACAATTTGAAATAAAAATAGGCGATGGGCTCCTACATGCTTCTTTGTTGTTTCAATAGTATGAATGGATTGGAAATGTTGTTTTCTCAAAACCTGTATTTTGAATATGGAGAAAATGTGGCTCCTCCTCCTCCCACCTTCTTCTTTAGCAGTCCCAACATATCTCTAGGCATGTACTCTCCTTAACACAATGAACTAGATGGGGATATTTTTTCATTTAATGGAAGAATTCACGTCTCGTAACATGAGAAGAGTTAATATAATGAGAAGCGGGAGATGGAAAAGTTGTATGACAAGTAACATGGAATTTATCATTGTGTTGCAGATGTTATGTAAAATATGTTCTGTGGGTTCTAGGAATGAGTGACAAAGACACGAGATGGGAATTAAATACATTCTTTAAATATTGATCCACATTTAAGAAGGGAAAAGAATTAAATACAATTTTAAAATCAGTCTAGAGATACAATGAAATTAAACTTTAATTAATAAAGAGAAATGTTAAAATTGTTTACATGTAGAATGAATGAAAACTAGGTCGAATGGTGGTAGCTAATATCTGAGAAGAGATGTGATAGCTACATTCCTTCTTTAGTTGTGTTAAACTGAGGCTCAAAGGCCTTTTTATTATGAAAAAAAATGAGAAACCATACACATCCAAAACCATAACCCTAGGAGATGAAGCACAAAAGGCTTACAGGCCTCGATGGGGTAAGATGGAACATCAACTTCTTGGAGTTGTAACTTTGGCATATGATCTTTGTTTGGCATGCAAGATACCCCATTAGAAATGTCTATATAAATATCACAACTTTTGATTGCTAACAATAGACGTAGTTGGAACATTTCCCCAAAAAAACACCATTTAGGGCCTCATAACGACTCCAAAAGTTCAAGGCTGGAAAACTACCAAAATAGGAAAACGGTGCCATGATCCAGTGGAATAGGTGGGTGGCCACCAATATCCACCTAGATCATCCTAAAACCTTAGGAATAAATAGTCTCAATTGTGTTGAGTGCCTCCATAATATTTGGAAACTTCTATTGAACTTGGTCCCTTATGAGCCCCTTGCATTGGTGCAAGGGATGGCCTGCTTTTACAACTTGATACAACTACATCCTTTATTGGAGAGTTATTAATTTGTGTGTCCATGATTTGATCAGTTATGTCATGCTCAATGCAATTTGGGTTGAACTCTGTTGATGTCATTTGCCCTGTAATTTCTGATGTGTCCAACAATGGTGGAAAGTATGGTTGAAGGCGGTCCACATTGAACACTTGGTGCAGGCTAAGGAATGGGGGGGTTCTTAGATCAAAAGTGTTTTCACCCACCATCTTGGTTATGGTGTAAGCTCCATAGTAGAGTGGACAAATATTTTGATGGTTCATGGAATGTAACCAAACCTTATCTCCCACTTGAAATTGTGGTGTGGCACCTAGTGCTAATCATGACGTTTTTTGTACTTAGTATTGTATTTATGTAATATATCATGGACCTATTGGAGGATGTGTTGAATTCATTTAATAAACTTTTTATATTTGTTGGCTTTAGATAAAACATATGCAGATTCTTCCTAGGTAGTTGTAAGGGGCATTGTGACATCAATTGGACACAATCATTGAAATCCTAGGCCCACTTGAAAGGGGTTATTGCTAGTCGAGCTATGGATAGCTCTATTGTAGTTGTGTTGAACATAAGGGAAACTCTCATCCCATGTTTGTGGATGCTTGGATTTTTACATGAATAAGTATGAATGATCATCTTGTTGAAGACCTCTGTATGGCCATTAGTCTATGGGTGGAAGGAAGTCGACTTGGTGAGATTGGTGTCCAAAAATGACTAGAGGCTCAACTAGAATGCAATAAGAATTTTCTATCCTGATATGATATTATGGTCTATGGGATCCCAAAATGTACCCATGCCCATTCAAAGAAAATTCGCAGTGGCTTATGTTATGATACTCTTCTTGTAGGAAACCAAAATGAAAATATTGGAAAGTCTATTAAAGACCACAAATACGTAGTCATTAACATGCTTGGTAGAAGGAAATCCAAACATATAATCCATAGAGATGGATTCACAAAGTTTGTTAGGAGTAGGAAGAGGGTTGTATATGCCTTGATTCTTAATGGTTTGTTTGGAAATGGGGTAGGCAGTGCAAGATATGATATACTTGCCAACGCACTACCACAATTTTGGCAAATAAAAATACTTCTGCAATACTACCAATGTCTTATCCACACTGAAGTAGCTTGCAACCCAACTGTAATGTGCCTCCCATACCATCTTTGCATGATCACTTGAAGGAATAAAAAGGTGTCTTAGGTAGAAAAATAGTCCATCTTGAAGGTGGAATTTTGGAATTGGCTTTCCAATCATCAAAATATTGTAGGTGGTAGCGAATTCTGAGTCATTGTCATATAGTTGCAACCATCTAGAGGTCTTGTGCCCACAAGAGTTGAGAACTATGTTTAGTGCCACAATTGGGGGCCAAATGAGGTAGTATATAATGTCATTGGTGATGCTATTATTGCATTTAATGTTCAAATTTAATTTTTGTAAATATGTGGACCATTTATAATGGAAACCATTATATAAATTCCCCTATCTCTACATAAATTTAAGAAGCCAGTGATCCATGTGGATGATCTCTCCATCCCTAAAACATAACGTTTCCATTGATGAAATGCGTACATAATGGAATACATCTCCTTATCATTGGTGGGGTATCTTCAGACAATATCAGAGAGTGTATCATTGTGGGTGAAAACCACCTACTGCAATATGTCTCTATCTTCTTTCAAATTAGAAACTCCTTTTACAATGTTTTTGTACTGGTGCAGTCCTTTACCAGTACGCAGGCTGCAACCTGCAGAGAGCTACAACTCTCTCTCATTTTCCAGTTTCTCCCGGAAGGGAGCTACAACCCCTACTTCTTTTCTTACAAGGACCACTTTTCATAAATTTTCAAACTGGATCCATAAGCATCAAATGATCATCAAGTATAAGAGAATCACTCAATCAACTGTAGTAACCAGATCAACAATAATAGGACCAAACCCAGAACACAACAATGATAAACAAAGATTTTAAGAGAAGTAAGCACCCTGCTCAACTGCTCGCCTGCTTACGTACTCACCCTGCTCAACTTCTTGCCTGCATACAGTACTCACCCTGCTTAACTGCTATCCTGCATACAAGTACGCACCCTGCTCAACTGCTAGCCTGCATACAAGTACGCACCCTGCTCAACTGCCAGCTTACGTACCTTGCTTTGAGTCCATTGAACTGCCTACGATCATCCACACCTGAAGCCCTTCTGTGCCTGCGTACCGGCGCACCTGAAACCCTTCTGTGCCTGTGTACCGGCGCACTTGAAACCCTTCTGTGCCTGCGTACCGGCGCACCTGAGACCCTTCTGTGCCTGCGTACCGGCGCACCTGAGACCCTTCTGTGCCTGCGTACCGGCGCGCCTGAAACCCTTCTATGCCTGCGTACCGGCGCACCTGAAACTCTTCTGTGCCTGCGTATGTACGCACTTTTCGCTCACTGTACCTGCGTACCTTCGGGCATAGATGATTTCAAGACTTCAGAAAGAACCCAGACAGTCAGATCTATGGATCTGAGCATGCGCCGAAGAGATCTTAGTCCATCAGTAGATTCGCCTTATTTAGATCTAGACTAGATCTTACCCTCACAAGATATTCAACCAAAAACATGCTTAAGCCAAATGATCTCCTTTGCTTTATATAGGCAAGCTCTTCCTCAAATCAAGGATCATGGGGCTCAATAATAATAATAAAATAAACAATACCACGGGCCAAAACCATGATAACCCAATACCGTTGGCTAAATACCATGAGAAACCCCACGTGTGGGCGCTTAACTGCCTTGGAATGTGTGCACTGGGGGTACGCACCCAATGAATGGGTTTCCTGCGGGTATGTACGCACTTTATATAAGACATGCCTGCGCGTACGCACCTTTTGAACGGTGTGCCTGCGTACTCCTTATTTTCTTCAATATTTGAGAGTTGTTCATCAATGTTTGCTATTGACCTGTTGTACAATGATCCATCACCTGTATGGGTTGCCATCAAGGACAACACTTTAGCCATAATGCCAACAGGATCATCATTCAACTAGAAGACCCTATAAAGTACTAATGATAGAGTCCTTGTTTAAGAGGGAGCTCTGGAAAGTTCCCATGAGTAAAAGAACATGAGTAAGTTTCTAAGTAAAGAGAAACTTGGAACTCATCCCAGGTTAAGAGGAAGAGTTAGACACGACATTCTTGTCTTCAGTTTGGAAGAAAGAATGGAGGATTTTGTAATCATCTGCCATCTGACACTCTTTGAGGCTCTAGCTCGCGAGCAAAGTAGTTTATAGTCTCACGCCTCCTTTCAGCTGCCTGGAGCACTAAGATTATGTTTGTGTAGGCTAGTTAGATGGCCAAGCCACCTGTGTATGGATTCAAACGACTGCCATTCACTTTTCCTGGGAAGGGTTCTCCATTTTATTTTACCAACTGCACTGCGGCTCCATCGGTAATCTCCTTAATAAAATATGGCCCTAATCAGTGCATTCTGAACTTCCTTGGAAATTTATCAATCTTACTATCGTACAATAGAACCAGATCGTTTACCTTGAATGTGTGTAACGTAATGTGTTGGTCGTGCCATGATTTTTTGTGTTGCTTCTATACCTGCTAGTGAAATCCAGCTAAAAATCTCTCTTCTTCGAGCTCATCCAGCTGCACGAGCCTCTCCTCCAGGGATCCGTGATCCGTCATACCTGTGAGTGCTAATATGCGCAGGCTAAGCATGATATATTCCATAGGCACTATGGCTTCCACTCCATAGACAAGCCTAAAAGGTGTATGTCCCGTCAGTTTCTTGCATGTCGTTCGATAAGCCCATAACATTGTAGGTATGCGTAGGTCCCAATCACTTCCCTGCGCATTACATACCTTGGTCAGCGCGGTTTCCAGTACTTTGTTGAATGCTACTATTGTCTCGTTAGCCTGTCGGTGATACAGTGTGCTCTTCGGATGATACACCTGAAACTTTTCCATCAGCACGCTGATCATTTCATCCAGGAAGTGTGTACCATGATCTCTCATCAAGATATTTGGACATCCAAATCATGTCAGTACATGTTCAAACATAAACTTCGTGGTAGTCGCGCTCGTGCAATCCTTCACCGGCTGCACTTTTTCCCAACAAGTCAAATACTCCGTCGCAATGATAATATACCTCGCGCCTGTCTTTTCTTGAGTTTTAATGGGTCCTACAAAATCTATTGCCCATTTTTTGAAGGGTTGCAATTCCATTTTTTGATTCAAAGTCATCTCGTCCCTCCGTGATGGCCTACCTGTTCTCTAACATAAATCACACACCTTGTAATATGTTTTTGAATACTAATGAAGGGTTGGCCACCACAACCCTACACGTAGAATCTTTTGCGCGGTTGCTCTTCCTACATAATGTCTTCCCAACTGTTGTCCCTTAAGAAACCAATTTCTTGGCTGTGTAGAAATTGTGCTTAAGACATTAATTTTTTATTATTCATGTTACTTATTTGTATGATGTATCCTCAAATGAAGAGCCTGAAGGACCTGACTTTTAACCCTTAATATTTAGCTGATATGAAAGTCTCAGAATGCCATATGATGCTGAATATAAATTTTGAGTGAAGAATGCTTTGAGAAGTTAGAGACAATATGTTGTTTTTCACAGAAACTATTATCTGTAACTTAGAAGAAATGTAGAAGTAGGGACTTTAAATATAGGAGTGCTCTTTTAAGGAATTTTAACTTCATTCACATAAGTAAACAAAGACCTTCAGCTTCATTACCATACTTAAAGAAAGGAAGACACATGATGACACATAACAAAGAAATTACAAATCATACCCAACAATGTATGGAAAACTCTTGATTCTTTCATTAATCATCAGTTTATCAAAAATACAATAGCATAGTCTCCAGGTTCTTCAAAATTCGGACCCTTTTTCTATAATTTTGCCTCTTTTTATACATCATGGGATAATTGGTAACTACCAAAACTGTCAAAATTTCGTAAATACCTTCTAACTGTCTAAAGTAAAAGTCATTACAGAATATTACATTGGAGGGTAAAATATACCTCATTCTTCTCAAGAAAATAAGATAACAAGAAGTAACAGAAATCATAGTATGATTGGTGATTGATGCTCACTGTTTGAATCTGTGGATTGAGTAGGTGGTCCTATTGATGACAGTTGTCGGGATGGTTGCTGACTCAGATTTGCCGAACTTGCTGCAAGGTCACTTATTACTTAAACAAAAGACTAATACAACGAGGTTTTGCCTGTCTTTTATACATGTAATATTCAAACGGGGGAAAAAACTCGTAATTAATGTATCTAATTAATGGAGTGGCAAATGAGGTGACGGGGTACGGTGAATGAGGTGGATGGTAATGAATGAGGGTGGCGGATGACGTGGAGGAGATGAGATGGAGTGGAGCAATGGGGGTGGCCCACTTCGAGGGTAGGGAGTGTACAGGATGTTCATCGGGCTTGAACCCCCGCAACAATCACAAGTCGTAGATCTCGGTCAAATGCCCTGACGTCATGGTCAACTGCGGGGGTTGAGCCTGAGTTATAACTCATGCTCATTTCTCCCCCACAGAGCACTTTACGCGCTTCTCGAACCCACGCTTTCTTAAATCTTGAGATACCACCTGAAATTTAACATATGGGTTGGGGCCCCACCTTATATCATATTCGAAAACAATCAACAATATAAAACAAATCACTACTTTCAAACTTTCACATTCTCTTTTAATTTTGTTTCTAGAACATAATATTTTTATTTTTTATTCTTTGTGATAAAATTGAAAATGAAATTTAAATGATGATGGATGCTACAACATCTGGCTCCACTTGGGGATAGTGTTTTTTCCACAAAATTACTAAGAACCGTAAATCAATGCCTTCACCTCGGGCATTGAGTCATATATTGCTTAGCCAATTTTAATTCTATGGAATTTGTATCATGAATTCACTCTGGTATCTACAATGGCACGATGCTTGTGCTTCAGAATTGGAAATAATATTTGAGGTACTGCCCATTGACAGACAGCTGTAAAGTTTCACCATCAATATTCTCCAGGAAGAATGTATTATTTTCCCTTGCTTCTATGATCCTGAATGGACCATACCAGAGAGGATCAAACTTCCCATGTTTTCCCTTTTCTTCTCTTCTAGTATCCCACCTTAATACCAGGTCTCCAGCTTTAAAATCAATTTATTTGGCTTTTCTATCAAAAATCCCCTTCATTTTTTATTGATACATAATCAAATTATCTCTTACCTTATCCCTAGTCAGCTTGTGAAGCCTATGATTGCAATGATTCAGGAGGCAAAAGAAGAGCCCAATGCTCTAATAAGAAGGATGCATAAGGTAGTGGAGAAAAAAAGATCTACAGGGAAATCACCTTTTGAGTTGGTATATGGAACTCATACAGCCCATAGAGCAAACTTTAATTTCGAATCCCAAACTTTCTGTTTCTCTGCAATAGTTTTCTTAAGAATTTTCATCAATGTTTTATTAGTGGATTTAGCCAATCCATTTCCCTGTGGATGATAATTTATTGAATGAGATAAAATGACATTATACTTCTGACAAAAAGCAACAAACTTAATTGAACTGAACACTTGATCATTGTCAGTTATGATTTTGACAGGGCATCCAAATCTGCTGAAAATGTTTTCCTTTAAAAATTTCATCACCACCTGGTTATACCCAGAGAAACCATCCAGCATTGACATTCTGAATGATCCTTCTGCAGCACATGATCCATTTTAGGTAACATATATTTCTCTTTTAAGGAAGCCCTATTTAGATTTCTAAAATCCAAACATAACCTTATTTCTCCATTTTTCTTCCTTACATGTACTTAATTGGCCACCCAGTCAAGGTATCAGATTGGAACTATTATCTTGGCATCAAGAAGTTTCTTGAATTCTTTCTCAATCAATGGTAAAAGCAAAGGATTGATCTGCCTGAGTTTCTGCTTAAATGGTTTAATTCCTTCTTTCAAGGGAATCTTGTGTTGAATAATGCTTACATCATATGTCTTGAGATCCTCACAAGACCAAGAAAAAACATCAGTGTACTTCTTGAAAAGCTCAATATATCTCTCCTTATAATTAAGTGGAACTCCATTAAATAATTTGACTAACTTGGGCTCATTCTAGGTTCCAATATTGTGATCTTGAATCTGCTCATCCTGTAGAATTTTCTCTGAACTAACAGTTACATCATTGGAGTTAAAAAGTCTTGCAAGAGGGACAAGCCCCCTTGGCATAATATTATCTTTCAATTGAATAATTTTTTTATTAACTACGAAATTTTTAAAACCACTTACTTTTTCACCTTTTGTTGTTTCATCTCCATCTTGATCAATCTTGGTGCCCTGAAAATCTTCAATCATAGTCAAGAATTCCTTAATCTGCTGATCATCCTGAAAAACCTGCCAGTGTTTTATATTATCTCAAACAGAAGACCTATGCCTCATATCAACCTCATATCTTAGCTTTGGATTTATAGGAGTCCTAAAAGTACTGGAAGCCATAGCGAAGGAGCCTGCTAATCTGTTCCCATATCTTAGAATGAATTGTATGTTGAAAGCCTCAATGAAATTCTCAACTAAATCCCACACCTCATTTCTATATGCCCTGAGCCTAGGGTGTTTTGTTTGAAAATGGTTCTTTATTTGCTTTATAATTAGCTATGAATATCCAAAAACGGAAATTGACTAGACTCCCATTTTTTTTTATGTTTGCAGGGCAATGATCAAGGATTCATATTCTGCCACATTATTGGTTGCTTCGAACTCTAATTTAAAAGAAAATGGGATCATATTACCTACAGGTGTAATTAAAAGGAAACCAACACCTATTCCTTCTTTAGAATAGGCTCCATCAAAGAAGCACTTCCACACCTCTTCTGTTTGCAGCTCTGTATTTACACAGACTGAAGTAAGTTGCCTCTGGTTATCTTCAGCCAACTCTGCATTGTCACGCAACATGAAGCAAGAAAAATCATCGTCTTCTTGTCTATACACAGGTGAATTATTTGCTCTGTTCTTTGTGATTGTTTTAACAAATATTGTTTCTCTATACAGCCTTGTTTATTCTCCACCAAAAATTGATATGATAGCATAAGTAAAATCCAATTTCAGAACACCACCCAATTTAGCCTCCCATGACCTAGATAGAAACATTACAAACCTAGTAGGGATATCTGCTACCACTACATCCATTACCAAGCTTCTAGCTGGGATCTGGGCTAATGACACCACCATATCTTTAATGACTCTGAGACACTTGACTTTATTTGAATAAAAAGAATACAGGTATCTGTAAGGTTTAGTAACTTGTAGGTTTAATTGTTTTGTTGGAGAGGTAAATCCCCTCTACGGATAGAGGCGATCCCTACTAGCCCAGATTGGGTCTAGCAACAATCAAACAATGCTATCACGAAAGTTCCTAATTGCAAATAAAAGGTAGGTGATGAAGACCTACTTGGATTCCAACGCTTTTGTTTGTAGAAGAGACGTCTCCCACGCTCCTTTGCCTTGGCCGGTCACAATCCTCCACTATCCTCGTGAATGGACACCTGCACAAAAAGAGAACAACACAAACACAAGCGTGAAATCTAATAAATGAAATTATACATCAGTCAGGAAGGACATAATTCAACATTAATCATTACAACAAATGAGAATGGAACCATAATGATAGTCATCTATTATTAATAATCAACAAAGGAGAATACAACCAGCGTCCTGACGTCAAGTCCTCCTTTGGCTGGGTGCTCAGCTACACAAGTCTTGCAAAGCTTGAAGGGATGAGGGACAAGCCTCTCTCTCTTTGGTGACAAGATCTCCTTACTTAGGTTAAACCTTATGGACACAAAGAAGGCTCTTGCAACTCTAATCTCTTGAAATCTTCCTTTCAGCACCAGTATAATTACCACTACCACTAACTTGCTCAAGGCATGGAGACAAGCTTTTATAGATGAAAAGGAAGAGATAAGATCAATCACAACAATAATGGATTTGGCCTCATCACTTGGAAACTTCTATGAAATGGTGGCAAACTACTTCCCATCAAGGAGATTCGAAGCCAAACCATCTTCACTTAACATAGATTTAGTTGGTGAATGAGTTGGAGAGAACTTTCGGAGGTTGATTGGTTAAAAACTTTGCCCAAAAAGGTTGGCGCGATTGCGACTCTGGGACAAATCACTAATAGCGCGCCCCTTTTATAGGATTTTCCCCATTGGCGCGGGCAGAACATAGTGGCCCAGCGCTAATGTAAAAAGGGCCATTTTTAAGGGCAAGCTACTGGAGATGTCTTCAGGGCATATGAAGCTCATGTTCAGAGGGGAATGATGCAAGTGGTTTCAAGTCTTGTCACTTTTCACAAGTCCCGGAATGAGTCCTCCAAGGTGCAGGAGAGGGGTAATAGGGACGGTGACAAATGGTGACAAATTACAGTGTAACATGTTTCATTACTGATAGTGGCATAAGGTTATGTGAATCTCCTGAATCAAACATACAATTATGCAAGAGGAAATCATGAATCAATAAATAAATGTAGAAAGGAGGTGTTGAAGAACCTACCTCCTCCACATGTGGACCAAAAGCCACTACTGTTTTATCTTCTTGCAGATTCATAGTGTCACTTATATTCACATTCTGAGATAGGTTGATAAACTCAGTAATCTCTCTTTGATAAACTGGTGTTTTAACCAACTCTGTGAGGGGCACCTGAATTCTGATTTTTTCTAACTCTTTAGTGAGACTAAATACATGAACCTGTTTAGTATTCCTTTCATTTTCATCTTCACTTTTCTTCATCACTGAAATCTCTTGCGGAATGGAAACATTATTTTCTAAAGGAATTTTATCACTTTTATCTTGAGAAGACTCATCTTGAAGTATTTGAGTTTTGCTATTTGTATTTTGTTGTTGCTTTCCTTTATTTAATTGTTTTGCAGGTTGCGACTCTTGTGGATTTGTCTTTTGTAGGGGAGCTGGAACTTGCTGCTGACCTTCATTTTCTTGATCTCAAATCATATTTATTATGTAATTCTACCTACATAAAATCAGTAAACTGCTTCCAATATTCATCAATTTCATTCTCATCGTAGATGGCATCTGTTTCAGTATATTCTTCTCCCTCAACACCTATTTCATCTTCATCCCCTGCATACAATGTGAAAATATGATCATCATGATCCTTGGAATGCTCTGGTACTTCGTCAGGATCTGCCTCTAAGTAAAGTGGTGCTTGAACCTGATCTTGGTCTTTTCTTTCCTTCTGCAAAATTTGCAGAGGTTGTCTTCTATATTGAGGATTAAAGTTTCTGTTTTGATGTACTTGCCTCTGATAATTCTTACTCTCCAATTCCAATTTAATCAATTTACTAGAAAAATATTTAATCACATTATTCATATCCTCTAATGTTTGACTTTTAGAGGATTCCACTTTAGCCTTTCCCTTATCTTGGGTAGGTTGTGCCTCTAGTGCTTTACCTGCAACCACCAGATTTGCTTCTATTTCTAAAGCATCAATTTGGATCTGATCAAGGGTTGTGGATCTTCTCTCCCTCAATGTGAACCCAAAATCTTATTCAAATGCCCCTACAAAAGTTATGTTTTCACCCGTAGGAGCGGGCTTGATCTCCACGAGAAAGCTCTTGTAAAGTTTATTGCACCTTCTAATGAACTCAACAACACTTTCATCAGATTTCTTTTTAATAACATTAAAATCTGTAAGTGAATAACCATGGTCTCATTTGTCTCCACATCTCTTCCCATGTAGGAATAGAGTTATTAGGAAGCCCTTTAAACCACGTTCTCGCTTCACCATCGAAGGATTGCACAAAAAGTCTTAAAACAACATCCAGGTGTTCAACATTGAGATTTTCTGCAAAATTACAAAACACTTCTATATGCTTCTCTGTTGTTTGTTCATCCTCCCCTGAGAAAAGAGAAAGTATTCTTGAGGCACTGGATTCAACTATTGTGGCAACTGAATAGGTGCATACCTATTCAACAAGAATGTAGGTGCTACCATATTTACTCCTGAACTTATTGAACCTTGAGTACCAGTAGATGTAAAACCTGTCTGAGGAGTAAATGGAGTATGAAAAGGTGGAAATGTAGTTATAGGTTCAGGCTGAACAACTATAGAAGATATATCTCTGAATATTGAGAAAGAAACATACTCTAAAGATTGTTCTAGACAATTGGGTTCTTGAAATGAAGTGGATGTAAAAGGTAGCTCTTGGTCAATAAAAGGTGAATGTTTGGATGAAAGATGTGTTGAATTGCTACCAGGTGTAGATAGTGTAGGACTTGGTGTAAATGGAGTTTTTGGCCTTCCAACCCTCTTGGAAACTAGTCTTTCGGGGTCTGAAAAGGCTTGAACTTTTTTTTGTGAGGTATCTGACCTCATATGAGGCCTCTTTGAAGCGAGAGTTATTTTTTTCTGTTCAATACAGCCATATATTCCCTCCTCACTGAACAACTAGAGGAAAATATTGAAAACCCAGGGAAATATGTTCTTGATTCATTCCCTAGCAATGGCGCCAAATAATGTTATCCCTTAAGAAACAAATTTCTTGGTTGTGTATAAATTGTGCTTAAGACATTAATTTTTTATTATTCATGTCACTTATTTGTATGATGTATCCTCAAATGAAGAGCCTGAAGGACCTGACTTTTAACCCTTAATATTTAGTTGATATGAAAGTCTCAAAATGCCATATGATGTTCAATATAAACGCTGAGTGAAGAATGCTTTGAGAAGTTAGAGACAATATGTTGTTTTTCACATAAATTATTATATGTAACTTAGAATAAATGTAGAAGTAGGGACTTTAAATATAGGAGTGCTCTTTTAAAGAATTTTAACTTCATTCACATAAGTAAACAAAGGCCTGCAGCTTCATTACCATACTTAAAGAAAGGAAGACACATGATGACACATAACAAAGAGATTACAAATCATACCCAACAATGTGTGGAAAACTCCTGATTCTTTCAGTAATCATCAGTTTATCAAAAATACAATAGCATAGTCTCTAGGTTGTTCAAAAGTCTGACCCTTTTTCTATAATTTTGCCTCTTTTTATACATCATGGGACATTTGTTAACTACCAAAACTGTCAAAACTGCTTAACTAGCTTCTAATTGTCTAAAGTAAAAGTCATTACAGAATATTACATTGGAGGGTAAAATATACCTCATTCTTCTCAAGAAAATAAGATAACAAGAAGTAACAGAAATCATAGTATGATTGGTGATTGATGCTCACTGTTTGAATCTGTGGATTGAGTAGGTGGTCCTATTGATAACAGTTGTCGGGATGGTTGCTGACTCAGATTTGTTGAACTTGCTGCAAGGTCACTTAGTACTTAAACAAAAGACTAATACAACGGGGTTTTTCCTGTCTTTTATACATGTAATATTCAAACGGGGGAAAAAACTCGTAATTAATGTATCTAATTAATGGAGTGGCAGATGAGGTGACGGCGTACGGTGAATGAGGTGGATGGTAATGAATGAGGGTGGTGGATGACGTGGAGGAGATGAGATGGAGTGGAGCAATGGGGGTGGCCCACTTCGAGGGTAGGGAGTGTACAGGATGTTCATCGGGCTTGAACCCCCGTAGCAATATCAGGTCATAGATCTCGGTCAAATTCCCTGACGTCATGGTCAACTACAGGGGTTGAGCCTGAGTTATAACTCGTGCTTGTTGCTCCCCCGCAGAGCACTTTACCCGCTTCTCGAACCCGCGCTTTCTTAAATCTTGAGATACTGCCCGAACTTTAACATATGGGTCAGGGCCCCACCTTATATCAGATTCGAGATCCATCAATAATATAAAATGAATCACTACTTTCGGACTTTCACATTCTCTTTTAATTTTGTTTCTAGAACATAATATTTGATTTTTATTTTTTGTGATAAAATTGAAAATTAAATTTAAATGACGATGGATGCTACAACACCAACATTAAGAGCCATCTGCAAGTTCGCCCCCCCAACACATGCTTATTGACCATGTATTTTAGCACGGAGTACATGCGCCTCTGCGCAAGTTGGGGCTTTTCTCCATAGGCCTGCGTCCACTTGAACAGATGCGCGCGTGGGTCATCCTGTCCATCATACTTGTATGTCAGTCGCATCTTAGGCTTCCCAAATCGTTTCCACATCATTCTCCTACATTCGCGCCAGTCATTAAAGCTTCCTTTGTGCATACCCCACCATCTCGTGGGCATAGCACGTAGTACCCAATCCAAGGCCTAGAAGCATTGCTTTTCTGGAACCTCCCTTTCAAATGCATCCAAGAAGGTATCTACCTCATTTAGACCATCATAAGTAGGTAGATCTCTTACTTCTTTCGAAACGCAGCGCAACGACCTGGTCATCATATTGCAATTCAGCGTAGTTACTTTGTGTAACCGATTCTGCATCGTTCTATTTCTTCATCGGGATCCGAAGTGCAGGAGCTTTCGCGCTCCCATGTAATCAGCCCATCCATGGTGGGATTCAACCAGTCTTAGTCTCGCATTTTTATCTTGTAGATATAGTCTAGATCATCATCACTTTCATAGTCATGGACCGGCTCCCTATAGCGCGATCCTTCAGCAGGGTCCAAGGGTATAATTACGCGTAGTGACTTCTTTTCAAAGATCATTTTTCGCTTCTTCAGATTAATTACCCCATTCGTATCAGTGGCCCAGTCAATTCCTGGGAGCACAGGGTAGGGATTGTTGTCATCAACAAACTCTATTACTTCAAAATCCCCCAACACGCTCGCTCCCCCAATACCACAGTTATTCCTTGCAATCGCCCCATGGGTATTATTTTCTGTTGATTCATCATTCTCAGTAGAATTGGAGACCATTGCAGCGTGGGTCTCCCCATTTTCTCCCATGTCTGTTTTGGCAGAACATTCACATCTAATCCAAAATCCAAGATGACTTGATCCATTTCATATTCTTCGTTCTCCTCGATGAGTCTCATTTCTCATCTCGTTCTTGTCTTATGTTTTCCAATCTTGTGGACTACGTACGGTTCACTGGGTGCAATCCCAGCACATCTATTGATAAGTTCCTGTAGCCCTTTCACAACCTTATTGTCGTGCAGTAACTTCATACAAGTTTCCAAGAAAGTTGTCATCATGGATGGATCCATTTTTGGCTTTGGTTTATCTTTGCTTCCTGAAGTGAAGGCATCAGCGAAGCTCTTCTTAGCTTCCATGAAGGTTTCCCAAGCACGCTCCAAATCAAACTCGACCTCTTTCACCAGGGCTTTGCGAACCCATGTACTATATTTTGGTTTTTTTCCTTTGTCATCTCCTATCGCGATTCCACTTCGGAGCACAATGTTTACATTCAGATCTTCCTCGCATGGCTTAAACCTCATCGCCTACAAGTTCTAAGTCGGGGGAGGCGGTAGCACTCCTTTGTTACATATCCTAGCTATCAGTGTAGGAAAATCTTGTGTTTCATGATCAAGCAGCATGCAATACTTGCACGATGGGTACGTTGGATTCGTCCAATGACGGGCATAGAGTCCTGGCCCTCCGAAATTTTAAAAAATCAATTGTCCACAACCTCTACGAGGTCCTCCTTAGCGTCGGCCTTGTCCGCGCCCCTGAAATCCTATTTGCACCATTCCTGCATTTTGGTCAAGGGATCGTGTTTCATCCTGAACCCTATAGGTGGGAGTTCTATCCATCATCAATTCATAGCTTCTACAAATACGCTCGTCATGTCTCACTGACCTACAAAAGTTGCAGAACAATTGTTGTGAAGTTTGTGTATACTTCTGTAACAAGTGACAATTGTTTGTGGCATGATTTCCGGCTATTTGGCATATCACGCACCACAAAGTAGGTGCCGCTTTAGTTCCTACTTAAGCTTCCGGCCTTAAAGGCATCGGTCCTCCTCCTGCGAGGTAATTTGTAAAGACCGGGCAATGGTCTTTCTCATGACCCTGACTCTTGCATTTTATGCACCACACTTCTTCACGCACTTCTAGTCAAATCGTCCTGTCTCATTTTAGACTCTGCATCTCAAGGCACAGATTCTTCAGTTGCGTGTGGATATGTTGAATTCCTAGGTTAGGATCCTACGTCGAGGTCTCATGTAGCCTCGTAGCGATCTCTAAGGCCTTTGCCTGAGTTGTTATCTTCTGTTGCGATAGCGCACTCCTTAAATGTGGTAGTAGCGAAGCTAAAAACCACTCACGATGTCATCCATCTGACAGATTCATATTGGCTTCGTGGATTGTACATTTCAGCCTCTAATCTAGTTCCCAAGGAGTCTCGCCTGGTAGCATCGTGATCTCTTTGAATCCAATGATCGACTGTGCTTCAGACTTAGGCCTGCTAAATTCTCTATTTAGCATTGTTTGGATATCTGTGACTCTCGCATTCGGGTCATCGTTGGAATACTTAATATACTAGATCAGCACGCGATCCTACAAGGCGCTCACTAGTATCTGTTTCTTTATATGGTCATCTGTAACACCTTGTGCTTCCCATACAGCCCTTACACGAACTAGAATTGGTTCAGATCTTCATTTCCAAAACCTTTGAACACAGGAAACTTCACTGTGTTTGCCATACTGAATTGCAATGGTGGTAGAGTTGGTACCGGTGAAGATGGAGGTGATGGTGATGAAGCCAGTGGTGGTGTGGGTGGAGGTAGTATTCGCGGGATTATTTGTCTTATCAGTTGAATAGCACTTCATGGAGAGACCTCCGTGATCTCTTCCTCGTCCCCTTATAGAGGTGAAATCAAGGGGCTATTTTCTGGACCCTTATTCCCTTCGTTCCTGTAAACCTTTCCACTTCGTGTAGCCCTGAACATCAAGGTAACTACATAACCCGCTTTTTGCACAATAGCATTTTAACCCAAGTATTCAAAGACTTCACGTACTTACCTCGCGGTCATTTGACAAAGCGTCGCTCTGCATTGTTGTAGCTGACTGAGGTGTCAACCATGAACTCAGTAACAAATCCTCCTATAATACGATCGAGCCAATGATCGACGGCATGTGCGAACTTATCCTCTGATGCTTCCAACCTTCGCACTGGCTCTAGGGTCCACACAATAGGACCGTCAAGTTTCCACCTTCCTTGGCTATATGCTATCTTCATGATCCATTTGTATAGCTCAATAGGGAAGGACGCGAAAAAGATTTTGTGGATCTCCATATACAGGTAGTTGTCTAGCCACTCTTCTTTTGATAGTCGTGGGTTTTTGTTCTCCTGCACCGCGAACTCGTGAGTGCTTCTCTCCAACCAACCTTCAATTTCTTTCTTAGTTGGATTCCAATGATACGACATCGCACATCTCTCATGCAGATTTCGGCCCCAGAAACAAAACTATTTGTTGGCTTATGGGGGCCTGACCTAGGTTCAGAGTTAATTATCCAAACAAATCCCTACACTACTGGCCCTTTCGGCATCAGCCCGCGAAGCGTGGACTGAAGTCTCACCTGAAGTAGTATGGGGGGATGCTGGAACCAAGTTTTCGCACCCTTGAGATGGTTGTGATGTCGGTTTATTCCAACTAGATCTTGCCTTCACATAGGTCGCTTCGCGCTCTGTTCTAACCTTCAATACCTTCGCAATCTGTTACCATTGGCTTTCGCGCAACCCTAACCAGGGGTTGAGATGCTTTCACGCCGCTAGGGCAGCGAATTGTGATGTTTCCCAAACTACGCCAAGTATCTTACTTATCTTATTAACAGATCTTAATTATCTTCACATAAATAGATATTCTAACTTGTGTTCACTTAACCAATACATCTATACACATTCGCGCATCATATAAGCATTAGAAGTCAAATTCATACCCAATATAGTAGATGCATAAAATAGGAAATAAAGACGTGGAATTGATAGAAACTTATCTTTATTAATACTTCCAAATTATTACAGACTCGACTTGCCCTACGCACTCAGCTGCAGGGGTCTGTGCACTTAGCTGCAGAATACTAAGCCTCTGTGTACTTAGCTGCAGAGCCTCTTCCTACGCTACAACCCAAAACTAGACTTTACACTTTAGAGCTATCTCGCATATATCTTCATTATTCCATCTATTTCTTATTATGTTATCAAACTACTTAGAGTTGTGCTCTATTTATACAATCCCATGGTCCGCGGACCATGGGTAGATCTTCTATAGCCAACATTACATTATCAAAATAAGGGTGGACAACCTTATGACTCTAACAAGTACATGCTCCGCACCCACAAAATGCAGAGTCTTTAAATTGGAATTACAAAATCAAACCAAAATCTGGGTTCTAAGCCCCAAAAACTACCCTTGGGGGATCCCGCACCCAACAGGAATCCAAGATAAAAGTGGGAAAGAGGAACGATATTCTTGAGGGTTGGGAACCTGTTGTAGCAGCTACAACAATTGGCGAACCACTGGTAGAACGAATGACATGTTTTTCATTCTTTCTGATGTGTGGGTTAACAGTGCAGATCATGGAAAAGCTAACCATAGTTCTAAATGGATATGAGTCGATGGAAATTTTACCTTCATGTTTTGTTCTCGTGGGAAACTTTTGCTTTCAACCATGCAATCTCGCTTTCCATGCTTTTCAAGAGCTTTGAACACAATGTGGTAAGCTCGGATCGATTATTTTTTGAACATCCCCACTTAAAAGAAGGGAGACGGTTCTTATTGATACCAAATCCTGATGTGTCTAGTCCAGCAAATGTGCTTCCTAGGTGTTCTTTTCCAAAGTATTTTTCTAGAGAGGTTACTAAGCACATTTCGAATGCTATCTTCTCCAACGGTCCTTGCATAATTAAGTTTTACACAGGAAATTGTCCTGTTCAGGCAAGATATGTTATCTCGAATGCATCTATCCTATCTAAATCCCTCCTTCATCAAAGAAAATAAATATTCCTTTTGAACATTTGGTCACCATGGTAACTCGTTAAAGTTATCTCTGACCTTTGCCTTTCACGGTTCAACATATTATCTGGAATTATGACCATTGTTTTATTGGCAGATAAGTCTGAACAGAAAGCCAACTTGGGGCATAGATGACCAAGGGGATGGAGAGCATAGGATGTTTAAGGTGCCATCGGAGGCGAATGTCAAGGAGAATGTTTCGAGCCCAACCGAGGTATTTAGATGCCCATGTGGGAGCAGCGCCTTGAGCATAAGCTGAAAGGTTGTGTAGCCAATACCTACAATGGCTATATGGTTTCATTGATTTGAATTATGAGGGAGGAACCATAAAAGAAAAAAAGACGTTGATGTCCTCAAACCCACACTAAATGTTTCATGATTCAACAACTTGTGCGCTGGATAAGGGAATTGAGAGGCGAATACCACTATTTTGCTACGTAGAGGCCAGATTGTAGAGAATATTGCCAACCTTTCCGTTCGATCATGCGACCTCCAGTCAGTCGCAGCCCTACACAGGTTGTGAGGTCGCGTTTTGGGCCTCGCTGAAAGCAGCTAGAAAATGCAACTCCCCTCAAAAGTGACTCTTCAACCTCTCCCAAGTTGCCAAGTCGTAAATCACTCCTGAAGAAAAAAAAGGTTGATGTGACTCCTCTTATTTTGCAACCATGTGATCGATTTTTTAATATCTCCTACAAGAAGTCGTAGAATCTCAGGCGTGACGGGCCATCGGAATCGTGACTTCCAGTAAAAGGCGAATGTGCAACTTCTCAACCAGAATTACGACCTAAGGATAGAATTTATTTAGCTCTTCACTCATCAAATGTATCTTCTTTGAGATGTGAGGACACATAACCAATCTGGTGTCAAGAAGAGCATGTTCTGAAAGTAACTAAGCCTCCCTTAAGACATTGTTAAATTAAGTTGTGAAGTAGCAGAAGCAAGGCTCGATGCATTGGAGTTATGTTTTAGAATTAAAGTGTTGGGCTACGAGAGCACTGATCAGGTTCAAAACCCAACTAAGAGCCCTCATCTACAACAGAAAAGACTTTTGCATTAGAAGCTGGAGAATTAATCAAAGAGAAGGATTGTTCTGTAGTGGAGGATGACGTTTCAGGAAGATAGTGGCCAATTGTCAGCAGCAGACTCTTGGAAGTTCTTTAGACTCAACCATGGCATAATTTGCAGGTTGACAATTTGAAGGAATGTTGACAAAAGGCAGTGTTGTGTTCTAAGGAAACTCATTTGTTGCATATTGCGGTGTTGGGTCTTGATGCAGTATTGGAGGAACAAATTCAAAGGATGGCCCTTCTTTGTTCCAATTGAAGATATTTCAATAACATCAGGCCTATGGAATCTAAGAAATGAAATATACTAGGCCGAAAACCAATACCGATTCAAAAGAAACAGCCTTGTGAGTTAAGGGCGCGGACAAAGTTTGCTTTTCAAATGATAATATGTATAACTGACCAACGTGACAATGTCTAACCTTGGTGTACACTAGTGACCTCGATTAGACAGTGATACCAGGAAAGTATGCACACTGAAGCAATAATGATAGTAAATGAGAATACAGTTGAGGAAGTCCAAGAGGACCCCCAAGACCACAACATTGATAATACTGTGGCACAGAAATTGACCACACATGGGTCTAGATTAATTATTTATTAATGTCATTCTTTCAAATTAGTTGGTTGTATTTCCATTATCATTCTTTGTCTAAAATTATGTCTGAGTAATTTCATTTGCTTGCAAGTAGAAGGAACATAACAAATATTGGTCTACACAAAAGGATCGGAATTTCTCATGGAGCTTGCATAACTAGGTTCTCCTTCAGTAAGCCAAGTGGTCCCTTCCAAGTTCTAATAACCTTTCAATGAACTCAAAGGTACATCACCAGAAGATAGATGAAGACAAGTGAGAACAATGTAAACTTTGAAACGGGAACTGATATTGTTACCTGTTTCATAGAAATAGCAAAAAAGTGACTTGATTTTGAAAAGGGGTGATGCAGAACACATATTTTTTTTAGAACATAGTTTTTGGCACTTTAAATTTTTTTATGTACATTACCTTTTAGAATGGTAGTGATTTTCATGTTGATTTAAAAAAGTGGTAATTCTGCATCAGGCCCTTTTTTTAAAAGACCTATTTTTTTACTTTAAATTTTCTAATGTATGAAATGTAAATAATTTTTTTCTAAATTTAATAATTTTTGAAGTGGTCTTCTTCTTCATATTTTCTTGTTTTTATTTTAAAAATTTTTTGTAGTGAAGTTTTTATTGTTTTGCATATTTAAAAAAGAAGGTCGATATTTTGAATTTTTGATATTCTACATATTTATACATCGTTAATTAATATTTCAATCCACATGAAATAATTGTCTCTGAAAAACAATATTTTTTAACAATTGACAAAAAAATAACCATTTTTAACATAAATATAACTAAAAAAACTACACGTTTTGATAATTTTTTGTAATTTTTTTGCTAGAGATGACATGTCAAAATCACAATTTTTATAGGAAAATTTTAACTAAAAATTGTTAAATAATGGTTTTTTTTTTAATTTCATGTCAAAAATTAATAATAATCACTGTTTTTTGTTCAAAAACTAATGATTAACATAGAAATTAATTTGAAAATCACATAATACAAATATGGAACACATAACAACCTTAATTGAGTGCTTATCCTTCTCATAAAATGTCAAAGTCAAAACATTACAAGTATAACTAATTAATAGTTACAAAAAATGAGCTTGATTTCCAAGCATAACTTAAATTTACTCAACAATGTTACGTAATCCAAACTCTTCGTCCTCTGGAGTTTCATCATTGTCTTCTTCCACAATATTTTCTGCTTCATTTTGCTCATTTTCCTCCTCTAATGGATCTTTGATGTCTGTGAATCTCCCAATGTATGCCTTTCCAATAATTCCATGTAATGGTGGTTGGGATTCCTTTGCCTTTTTTGCCACGCGTGATTCACTAAAGTCCCCTTTCTTCAACCCAATTTCTTGCATTGCATTTGGAAGAAATTGAAGAGCATTAATTCTTTGCTGGACAAAATTGCATTGTATTGGATCTTTTTCAATGGAAATGCAATTTCTTCCTTTTTGAAGGCAACATGCTAGTGTTGTACCTAATTATCAATCACAAAATAAATAATGAAGTAAATTAGTACAATGACATATAAATTAATAAATAACATATTAAAATTCAATTCCATATAATAAAACTTACCTGAGCCAGAAAATAAATCCAAAACCCAGTCTCCTTCATTCGAACATATGTCTATAAGATAGTTAATCAATAACTGTGGTTTTGGATATATGTTAAATATCTCTTCTTTTGCTTATTTGTCTTTATATGTTAGTTTCCTCACAACAGCATCATAATCAGTATTTGGATATGAATCTTTCCATCTACCCGATTAAAAATCATAGACATATAGCAATCATCTTTTGCCCAACTATCAATATGGATGAACTCACAATCATTTATAAATGGTTGATATTCACGGTTAAGAAGATTTGACTTTTGCCTGTAACATGAAATAGTAAAAGTTCAATTAACTTGTACATAAATGAATTTTTTAACATTAATCAAATATACATTTTAAACGTCTTGCCATGTAAGCTGCATCCTTGAATTTGCTTTCCCCTTGAAGCTTGACAATAACATTGCAAATCGTGTATCTGAATGAAATGTCACAAATCTCCATAATGGTGATTAGTGACTTCTAAAAATCCCACAACCACTTTACTAAGAGCTTGATAAGTATAAGGGTCACTATCATAGTCAATGTTTGGAATACTGAAACCATGGGAAATATTTGCAATAACTAGGGCATAATCCCTTTTAGGTATGAGGTTAGCAATGTCTTCACAGTCGCCTTATATTACATGATATTGAATATTGTCTAGCCCATTTCAAATGAATGAGTAAGATTTGGATCAAGTTCAACATTCTTAAGACGTTTCTTCTTTAGTCTTTCGATCTTTATTTTTTCAATAAAGGTTTTGAAACTATCCGGTGCTCCATTATCATCCTTCTTCATCTTTTTATAAAATAAACAAATATATGTGTAAGTTATAAATTAAAAATAGTATACAGATGAATAAAAATGAATGTATAAATCAATATACCTTTTTAAATGCAAGATAA